>JPJR01000803.1:0-43079 GCA_000750675.1 Pseudogymnoascus sp. VKM F-3808 | reverse complement strand
TTGGGTTTGGGAGAGGGAAAATGGATGAGAGGAGCGAACGATTAGATTGCATTGTGCAGTTCGGTCCGGATTAAATCGATCCTGGACGACTGATATTGGAGGAAGCGGAGATACCCTATTGTTTCAACACTAACATCGGCGGGTGCATAAAAAAAGCGGTGCCTGCCTCAGCGATTTATGAAGGTTTTGCTTTGGTTCGGGTTTATGACACATATGATCGGAATTTGGAGGGTGGGTTGTTTACAGTAGCATACATAATATATATAATTAATACACACAAGGCTCTTCTCTGTCTTAGTTTGTTTCAGTGATATCTCAGCAAATCCTCAACTTTCGCGACGATGATGGCCGCTGATGGTTCACATCTCCGAGGATCGTGAGTCCCTTCCTTTCATGCTGCGCCTATTGCAAGTTAAATAACCCTTCCGCAGCCACTGTAACCTGACGGCTGAACAGCTCGAAAAAAGAGGCAATCAAGAGCAAGCGAAGAAACGCATTGAGCTAAAGGCTTTGGAGGCAACTAATTATCACTACAGGCAGATGGCGGAAAATTATGATCGAGTCTACTGATCGAGGTGAGAAGTTACAGTATGAGCGGCGACAGCAACAAAACGACAAGAGCTCTATATCGACAACGAGAATTCGCGATGGTGAGAAACCCCCCCTCTTGGCGACGGCTGCGTCCGGTCTTCGCGTGATGAACAGGCCGTGTGGTGATGCCGTGTAATGGAAACGTCAGAAGCCGCCGCAACGATATCAACAGCGTCGATTCTGCAGCTAGCACTGGGCCTAGAAGAGACAGTAAAAGAAGGGTTAAATAGATGTTTGGTTTGATTGGATTATTTCCGGGATTGTGTTGGATGATTTTGGTGTAGGCGTGGTGGGAGGTGGCGCTGGGAAAGGAATGGATGGTGATGGTGATAGAGATGATGGGGATGAAGATGGGGGTACGGATGCGGGAAGAGGTTCGGATGGAGGCCGTGGATGCCAGTTATATGGATGGAAACAACGATACAACTACCTCCAAAGACGTTAATACCTTCACCGTACCCGTAAATACGTATATAAACCATTATCCTCCATACTCACAACTATAGCAAACCAAAATCAACCAGCCTCATCTTGCACTGTGGTGTCTACCCGTCGGCTGGATCCAGCAGCTAGCTTCCCCTTCATCTGTGCTCGTTCGGGTGCGTGGTCGGCGTGAGCTGCGGCCGCCGCTGGTGGTGGGGGTAATAGCGGCGGAGGTGGCGTCGGTGGTGGTGGTGGTGGTGAGAGGGTATCAGTGACAGCAGCGTCTGTCACCGACAGCCCTCTTCTCTGAGTTAGACAAGCCTGTGTGCAATACTCGATCCTCGGCAGGTCTCGCGCTAAATGCCACCAGCGTCGACGCAAGCACGATAGGGGCTACGAGTTGATCACGTTTATGTGTATGTGGGCCATGTGCACGGATGATGCGATACGATGGTTTATATAGCGACAAGCAGCTTTTGACGGCGCTTAAATTGTTAACTTTCATTTCTGTGCCGTCATCCAGCTACTCGGCAGTAATCTCGACATAAATTTGACGCTGAAAATGAGATGGAGGGGTATATGGCAGCGTTATGGAGCTCTCCAAGGCACGTCTTGAGACTGGTATGCTAATCCCCGCAGCCGTGTGTGACGGGGAGCCTTGGCAGCGGCAGCGGCGCAGCGGCAGCGGTATTGCGGCAGCTTGCCGATTTGGGGTCTCCGCTGCCGCTTTGTTGCTGTCAGCTCGTTGTCTTTGGTTTTGCAGGGGTTGCCGCCTTCTCTATGTTCTCATGGAGTCCAATGGCGGATGACTTCGCAGAAGGCTTCGATCATCAGCTCCTGTCTCGGCGGCGAATGTGAAGACCCATATCAGTGGCAGCGCAGAATACGAAGCTGGATTCCCAACTCAACGCCACGTGCAAGACTCTATTTCATTTTTATTTATTCGCTTCCAAAATATCACCAACCGTTTACGCAAGTATTCGGTGTCAACTCGCGACAGATCGGCCAATAATACACTGCTATACAAAGTTCAGGTCAATGCCGTGCATCTTTTGGCGCTGGTGGCACTGTTTTTTGGAAGTTTTATTGGCTCGGTTGAGCTACTTCTTGGTGAACATCCCGTATCCGTGAGGTTTTACTGGGCATGTGGAGATGAATTGCAGCATCCCTGCCGCATGAAGGAGCGTTCACCAACATACACTTGAGCGAGGCTGAGCTGCTTCATGTATACATCCGGACTACCCAACTCCATCATTATCTGCCCATTTGTTTATGTGCATATCCCCAAACTAAACCTGACTGTATTTCTGCTTCGGCATGAAGACCGAGGAACATATTCAATTGGGATTTGCAGATCGTCTGTGATAATGGGCTTTTTGGGCTTTTCTCGCAAGCCCAAGTCTCCAGAGCAGGCAGCTGGGCCATCTGTTCCAAAACCCAAGTCTTCAAACGAGGATTTTGGGCTCTCCATCGTGGTACCTCTCGATAAAGCTCAAGTGGAGTGAGCACCGACATGACAGTTTCACCGTAATAATACTGACCTGCCTCGCAGTATAGTCTTTGTTCATGGCCTGACCGGCCATCGGGAAGGAACATGGACTGCCGGAGGACAAGACGAGCCATGGTTCAAATCGCTTCTTCCAAAAGATCTTCCCACTGCCCGAATCATGACCTACGGCTATGACGCCAACGTTGCCAATTTTATTGGCGTTGCTGGTCAAAACACTGTTCGGGAACACGCAAGGAACTTGGTCAACGAATTGGCCGCACGTCGAAGGAATGCTGCTGGACGTCCCATAATTTTCGTTGCGCATAGCCTTGGAGGATTAGTATGCCAGGATGCTCTTCTTATCTGCATTAATCCAGACGAGGAAGCTCAAAGCGACATCCTTTCCTCAACTTGCGGCATCGCATTTCTCGGAACTCCACATGCAGGGTCTGACTTGGAAAAGTTTGCAGTTGCACTGGCAAATATAGTCAGTCTTAGCCTAAAAAAACCGAACAAAAAACTCCTCAAGGTTCTAGGCAGAAAGTCCGAGGTCCTGGCAAATATCAAGAATGATTTCATGACAATGGTGCACCGGCACCTCGAAAACATCCAGGACAATCTGAAGCCCATCCGGCTTCATGCGTTTATTGAGGAACTGCCAGTAGACTATCTTGGATGTGTAAGTTTATGTTGCGCCTAACTTTTAACGGTATGCTAACATATATCAGCGCGTCGTTGAACCTGATTCAGCAAAAATACCAGGATATAATTCTGAAACCATCCACGCCAATCATATGGAAATGACCAAATTCAACAGCAAGGATGATCCAGGATATGTAAAAGTTCTAGACAGGCTCAAAGTCTGGACTGGTTATGACGGTACTGTATTACTGAATCAGTTGTAGATAAAGGAGGTAATGTAACTGACTCAAGTGATCTGATCAGATGCTTTGATTGCCTTGCTGTACGATGATGACTTACGCCGTAAGTTTGAGACCCTCTGGCCTGGCGTGGAGCTTGCAAAATCAGAGCCTCCGGCCTCAGCAAAGCAACTATGCGAATCGTCTAGTATCGAAGCCTCCTTGAAATGGTTTACGGACAGCTCAGAATATCGGTCTTGGAAAGCAGGGACTTTGAAAAAGCTCTGGCTCCATGGTAAACACAGCGACGGGAAAACAGTCATAATGTCCTACGTCGCCAGAAGTCTGTCTCAGGACAATATACATTCGGACGAGCATTATCTTGTGTCTATATTTTGCTCATTCCATGATTCTGTAGAAGGATTGGTGGCTTCCATTGTACTCCAGCTGCTTCAAAACAAAGGTCTCGACAAACCCTCGCTATTACAGTTGCCCATATCAAAATTTCAGCAGGGTGGCGGGCGTGTATATTCCAGCCGCTTCCTATGGGAGGTACTGATTATGCTGATATCGACCAGTCGCCCCAAGATATCCCTTCTTTTTGATGGCATTGACAAACTTGATGTTCACGTTAGATCAACGTTTCTAGAGAAGTTTTACAACATTGAGATTGAAGCTGGAGACCTTAATATGCGAGTGCTAATGTCGTCAGAAACCAACGTCAAGATACGAGATGCACTTACAGATTATTCCGCCATAGATAGAGAAAAGCTGAGGAGCGGTGAGTGACTTATCCCAAGGTGGTGTCTGATAAAACGCTAAGTAGCTGCTGCAGAATGTCTGAAGACACTAGAATTCCAGGAATGGAATGCAAGAGAAATTGGTGTACAAGAAGTTGAAGCAGCAGGTAGAAGATTTTTTGGCCATGAAAAATATATCAATTGGATAGAGTGCGATGGCTCAGCCATGCTGTGGCTGGAAGGGAAACCAGGAAGTGGAAAGTCGACCCTGGCGAAATTCATGGTGAAAAAACTAGAGAAGAACCCCTCTCTTGCTCAAGGACGACGGGTGAACCTGTCGCAAGACACAGCCCCATCGCACAGCTCCCGACAGAAGGGCGAAGAAGAGTGGGTTTTTAACAGCCCTACAGACAAGAGTTCCATCATCGCAAGATTCTATTACAGTTTCCGAGGCGGCAACACGCAGACCAGTCACGAACTTATGCTCCGATCAATTGTCTACCAGATCTGGAGAGAGAACAGCAAACTTTTCCCGCTCATTCGAGACCGCTACCTAGACTTAAAGAGGGAGATGAATAAGACAGGTGAACAGAAACCGCTCTGGAGCTATGATGATCTCAAGTTGGCTTTGGAATCCCTCCGAGAGGTTAATTTTAATTTATCTGTTTTTATCATCATTGACGGAATGGATGAGTCTAACAACGACAAACGGGTGGATATTCTCCAATTTCTTCTTAGTCTTACACATGCGAGCCCGACCGGCAGTTGCATCATTAAGGTTTTTGTTGCAAGTAGGCCGGAGAACAATATCAATTCCCGGCTACGGCGGGTTCGCAATCACATTAAGTTACAAGAAGTGAATCAAGAGGACATCAGAATGGTTGTGGAAAGCTGGATTAAACGAATGGTATCAGAAGGGGAATGTGAGGAGGCGACTTTACTAGAGGTCAAGAACCATATTATAACATACTCCGATGGAGTTTTCATGTGGGTCACGCTGGTCTTGCGAGATCTACAGCAGTATATTGCCAATGGTGGCTACACTAAATTAACCTTGGATACTAGGCTACGTAGCCTCCCTAAAGAGCTGGGGGGCAAAGATGGCTTCTACCGGACCATGGTAAATTCGTTGGTCGAGAATTACAAAGAAGACCAAGAGTATCAAGAGCTAGGGCGACGAATATTCATCTGGGTGACTTTCGCCGAGCGTCCAATATCAATTACAGAACTCCAGGATGCCCTCGCAACCCCTACCAGATTAGATAAGACGGATTTGTCAACGTATATTCTTGAGGATAACAGACCCCATCAATTAGAAAGGGCGATATTGTCGTATTGTGGGGGTCTAGTTGAGGTAAATATAGCTGTTCTCCTCTACGAGCTGGCTGACTAGTAATGCATAGATAAGAAGAGTAAGATTCGATAGAATTGTACAACTCATACATCAGACTGCGAGAGAATTTCTTCTACACAGAGATAAACTTGCGGGGCCGTACCACCTCGACGAAGTTCAAGGAGATCTGGAAATAGCAATGTCGTGTTGCAGATACCTCAGTATCGTCTTTCGCCCAGAGTTTCCACCAGCAGAGCCTAACAAAGAATTGCCGAGGGTGGAGATGTTATCGGATCACCTGTCAGGGAAGGCATTGCTTGCGTACGCGCTTGTAAACTTTCAGGGACACCTAGATCACTTGGGAAGCAGCAATGAGAAGGTACGAGATGAATTCATGAAATTCGTCAACCTTCTCATAAATCGAAGTGGGTCCTACGCGTCCCTTCTTCTAGGACAGTGGATTCAGGCTCTGAAGTGGCCAACAGAATTACGCGTGGATGAGACATCAGCGAGACTATATCTGCATTTTTTAGTGTTATGCGTCTCGGACGAGGTGCTTTTGAGGGTATTGCTTCCTCTTCGGTCAGATTTGCTTCACATAGTAGCTGGTCAAGCACGCCAGGATACAACACAGAGATCAATTACCGACGTGCGTAGCGTAAATGTCAGCCTTCAGGTATTAATGGCCGCGGGGGCCGACGTCAACCGTGAAGACATGGCTGGCCGGACGCCACTATCGTATGCTGTTAAGAATGGTCACGAGGATAGCGTGCGGCTATTAATAGAAAAAGGGGCCAACCTTAACTTGAAAGACGCAGATGGCCAGACGCTGGTATTGTATGCGGCTAAAAATGGGCTAGAGGGCAGCCTGAACTACCTACTTATGCATGAGGCCCGCCCCAACACAGAAGATACTGCTGGCCGGACGCCGATGTCGTATGCCGCAGAAAATGGGCATGAGGGCAGCCTGAAGCTACTATTCAAGTATGGGGCCCGTGTCAATACAAAAGATACTGCTGGTCGGTCGCCGTTATCATATGCACTCTCGAACAAGCATATGGCCATCGTCAAGCTGCTGGAATCATATGCTAAGAAGGAACAACGCCAGAAAGAATATTGATGATATATGCTACTATTTAATGTCAATTATCCACTTCCTTCGCACCTTGCAATCCTCGGTTTCCCAGAATCAATGCTCGCGACTCATCTCTTCATCAACACTACCACTGCCACGACCTTCGGTAGGATAGAGGACGAGAATTGTGCTGGTCGCCGATAGTGGAGGGACCGGCATACGCGGTAAGATGTTAAGAATAAAACGGAGGGGTGGCGCTAGGATAGGAGAGATAGGGTCGTATCTTGAGTACTAAGCCGGTGGTTGATAGGTGAGTAGATATGCAGACGAAAGTTGTGCCACGGTCTCCAGGATATTCTCATGCTCGGCGTACGGTTCCAGGTGCGGCGGGTGGTTGAGGGTGTGATAGCTCGAGACATAAGGGTGGCACAGTCGTGGGTAACTAGGGATGGTATATAAATGGCCAGGAAATATGGCGGGCTAGCTATTTGATGAGAGGGCGTCAAGAACCAGTAACGTAGACCTGTAGGTGGCAGCAGAATCTACCACGACATATCGGCACCTCGTGTTTCACTTAGTGCTAGGATGGATAACTTTCCCCCCTGGTCGGCAGAGATGCTGTATTCATACCCGTCATCGTCGTATATAAAAAAGTAACAAACCCTTGAGGTTGAAAGTAGAGATGCCATTATAGACTACTCAGCTAATATACCCTGTCATCCCACTCCCTCCCACCTCGCAACATGCCTGCCTCCCACTGGTATTCCCCCTGCGCAGCCCATGCATCAGATACAGATATTCCCAACAGCCTCCTCTACTGTCCAAACTCCTCAGATACCTCCACCACTACGTCCCGTATGGACTGTGTATACATTGCCTCCCCCTGCCCCGCTGCGCTCCTTAGCCGCCTCGCTGCGAGCGAACACGGCACGCCATTTCAGGCCGACAAAGATAGCTGCGGCGCCTCCGAAGGCGGCAATGACGAGTGGTGCGCGCGACGGCCTGGAAAGGGGTGTTAGCTGGAGCTTTGGTTTGTGTTTCCCGGGCGCGGGGCAGCGGGAGGATGGGGGAGGGGCGGTGAACTTACGGCTTGGGTCCTGGTGCCATCTTGTTGGTTTATGGGGAACGGTGTGTGCTTGTTGAATAGCTCTGCTTCAATGATTCGGAATTCGTAGGCTCAGGGTCTTTTCTTTGTATTTATTCGCTGTTTGATGTGTTGATATGTGTGTAGTTGTCGTTCACACCTCGTTGTCTTGTTGTCTCTTATCTGCCTGTGATCGTTCGGACGCCCTCGGGAGTCGCGTGTGCAGTGACGTCTTCGGTTCCACCTCTCCCCAGAATTATCGGTTATCCCTTCTCAACAGTTACCCGTCGTTAGCGCCTTTGAACCGTGAGTGTGTTGAACGCTCGCTTTTCGTCGGGATGGTTCTTGGGGGAGTTGTGTCCGTTATTTATCGCGCCAGCTTGTTGTTTTATCCTCTCCCTGTCGTGCCTGTAAGTAAAAATATATACCTTGTCGGTCTACCACAGAAATATTAGCACATGCGACAACTTTTTCACTCGTCTCGGCTTGTCTCAATGGAGTAGCGCGGATTTTCCCCGCACTATCTGGGGTTGTTGAGGTCCGAGCTTGGTGCACGGGCCATCATGCATTTCAATATAGTAGCACATGACTGGATGTTGAGGAAATATTTTGTAATCACGGGCTTTCCATTGGCTTTTTCACTGTATAAAACGTTTCTTTTGGCAGAGACAAGAGCGGTGTGTGTTATTCGAAATAAGCATATGTCCCTATGGAGTATAGCATACAAGAGACAAACTCTCCGTATGTTTATGTCCTACATCAAACAAAGGGGCTGGATTCTGTCGCCTTCTCAACCTCGATGTTGGCATCGTATCCAAATAGCCATGGCTGGAATATGGGATAGACCCTATCGTTGTTTGGTCAGATAAATAATATCAAAGGTGGGAATAAAATTAGAACGAGTCTTACCAGCTAAGTGGAAATTTCTCCTCAATTGTACGCTTGGAATCAGAGTATTTCGCAAGCATCGAATCACGCTCTTGCTGCTCAGGGCCATTGCGCATATGGTAGAATGTGCGCTACTCTTTATATCAGCCACCAGTTCTGGGTCTTGCTTTCTTTAAGTCTCAGGGCCATGCTCACCATCTTCAGTGACTCTCGTGCCACTGTCTCTCCCCGTGCTTTACGCATGGTTTGGAACATTTGCAATGCTTGTGGGATCTGCGATTTGGATGTTATCTTGCCCAGTAGCAGACCAATGGTAGCACCATCTTCGATGGCCGAGTTGGCTCCTTGTGCCAGGTATGGGATCATTGGATGGGAGGCGTCACCACTGCTCGGATGTTAGCTGGGACACGATCAAACCTGCTGTTGAATCGATCTTACATGAGAACAAAATTTCCCTTATCGTTTATCCACGTCTCTACTTCCTGTCCTGGAAGTAATATGTCATCAGTATTGGTCATCCACAGACTGATTGAAAGCATCGAGACTCACGATGCATCAGCTTCCACGTCTCGACGTAATTAACGTGGTCGAGGAACCGGGCCAAGCTATGAAAGATCAGCAACTGTCGCGTCTATTTGAATGGCGAAGCTACATTGGATCCCAGTTACGGAACAGCTCCCTCATTTCATCGGGTAATCCCTCCTTCTTAGAAACCCCGGCTGGAAGATCATCCGGGCGTACGAGGCCAAGGCCTAGCGCCGTGCCACCTTTCATGGAATATGACACAGCGTGACAGTCTGGCCCAAACCAGATATTAAGTTCAGGGTTGGTGATCTTATCCCTTAGTTCCCCAGTGGGGACATCCTCTGCGTTGAGGATGATGCGGTAGACAAGGTCCCCTGTCGCTTCAGGGTAGTCTTGTTTGCCCAAAAGGACTTCTCGGCACCGTGACCATATCCCATCAGCACCGATTACAAGATCACCTTGGAATTCTAGACCAGCTGCCGATTTTACTCGCCCGCCGTCCATATCCACCTCAACAACTTTGGTTCCAAAATGAAACTCTACCCCAAGGTCCTTAGCTCGATCATAAAGGCTTTTCTGAACATCTACACGGCAGATATTCAACGTTTCAGACCCATACTTTTGCTTCAAGCCGGGGTTATAATTTTTCTCTCTAAACAGAATCGTCCCATCTGAATAACGCCGGAAGTTTATTGAACTTGGTCTTGCCGCAGAGTTCCAGAAGGGTTCAGATAGATCCCATCTCTTCAACAGTTTGGTGGCGTTGGGTGTCATCTGAACCCCTGCACCGGTCTGTGGTTATTGTTAGAACTTGTCGGCATCACCAAAACTCAAGTATCCCGGAATATATACAGGCTTCACGACGACGTACCTCAGATAGCTCCTTCGCAGCTTCGATAACTGTAACATGGTGCCCCGACAGGGCACACTGGATACTTGCGGAAAGGCCGCCCATGCCGCCGCCCACAACGATTATATCCAAGCGGCAACCATTGGTAGCATCTGGTAAATTATCCAGTCTTTGCGCTGCCATGTTGGATAAAATGGTCGACATAATCGCAATGGCGATAGGTGAAGTTAGAGGAAGCAGTTACAATGGCTTTCTACGCTCTAATAACCCGGCCTACTTTCTCTCGGGCGAGATCGTCTCGACCCTGGAATATATATTTTCTTTTTGGGTACCCTTATTGCTGGCAAGCGAAGTTATATTGTATACGGACCAAGTATGAAACCTCTTGTTCATGCACGGGTGGTTACAGTGCAGCTTTGGGAGGTTCCTAGTTCTCAAACGGAGCAAATCTTAACGCCCCAAAGCACACACTATACACACTATTCGCGCCAGATTGATCCTGTAAGGATGGTGCCTTCTCTCTCATCAAACCACGTCATCTAATGTCGTGGCATGTGTATCACTGCTGAACGAATAGAGCCCTCCTTTTGACTCTAGTCTCTTCCATATCAGCGGCGAGGGAACGGCGCAGTTGCGTTGTGCAACAGTGTGCCACCCGCACCAGGCTTACTAAAGTAAGACGCTGTCCGTATAAGGTTTTCGAGATGCCATTGAGGGATTATCAAGTGATACAAACATTCACCTTGCCTCGCAAGCTTATGCGAGCGTACCGAGGCGCCTCTGTTAAACGCCGACATCAAGTCGTTCGGGGATATCACCGTCTCCCACTCTTCAAGTTTCATTTCGAACCCAACAGCTCCTCGCCAAGCTCTACCTCACATTCACCGTCATGCCGGTCCCCAAGCCCGAGACCTGTCGCATTGAGCCCAGCAGCAGCAAAGTAATCAGGCCCATCTCCCTCGCCCACGTCGTCTTCCGCACCGCCAACCTCCAACGCATGATCGACTTCTGGGCCCTCTTCCTCGGCGCCACAGTCGTCTTCCAGAACAACGCCGTGGCATTCCTTCAATACGACGATGAACACCACCGCATCGCCTTCATCGCCGATCCTAGCGCGCAACCGCAGCTAAGCGGAGGCAAGGGAGCGGGGATGCACCACGTCGCCTTCACTTTCGCAAGCCTTGCGGATCTGGTGCAAGCGTAAAGCAGCGCAAGGAGCTGGGTGTATTGCCTACGTGGTGTGTGAATCATGGGCCGACGACGAGTATGTATTATATGGATCCGGATGGGAACCAGATTGAGTCGCAGGTGGATAATTTTGATAGTCCGGAAGAGGCGACGGAGTTTATGCAAGGGGCGTTGTTTGCGGAGAATCCGCTGGGGACGGACTTTGACCCGGAGGAGTTGGATAGGAAGATACGAAGCGGTGTTGAGGATAGTGTTCTTAAGAAAAGAGTGGAGATTGGGCCGAGAGTGATGGCGCTGTGAGACCGGGTCTTTAGTTGTTGTAGAGATTCCAATTCCTAGGGTCGTATCCTCAACAGCACGATTCACACAACATTAATGACACCCAGCGATCTTTCCTTCTAGGTGCATAGATAACGTTAGAACTACAAACTTAGATTCTACCCCCTATTAAGCGTATTCCCCGCCCCCTTGGGATTCTCCTCCACATATTCATCCCACGCTCTCGCCTTCAGCGTCTCCGCCTCGCCCTTCTCATAGTCATCCTCATCAGGCTCGGCAATAATACCACTCGCCTCTCCGCCACCCTCGATGATGCCTCCCCGCTTCCTCTCTTCCTCCAAGTATTCATCAATACTCATCGTCGGCAGGTTGTGTCCCGATCTGAAGACACCATCTTGAAGCTGCTTCCGTCCACCAGTCAACGTAAATACCTTTAGCGGCTTCCCGCTCTTATCCAACAACGGCCCTGCTGCGTTGTTCGCAGCGAGTAACTCTGAGATGGGTCGGTCAAGGCGGTCTGAGTAGTCAGCGCCAGCGCGTGCGCCTGTGCGCTCGCGGTAATCGCGTGCGAGGGCTTCGGGGCCAGGAGGCGGTGTGGGTGGCTTGGAGGCTAATACAGACACTTCGAGGTTGAGGGATTCGAGGTTTTGGAATGTGTTGTGGGTAGATAGGGAGACGTTGGCGAGGTGGAGGTCGCGAATTGCATCGTCGTCTTGGGAGAGGTAGGCTGGATTGCGGGAGAGGAACTTGAAGAGCTATTAGCATCATATATTGAGAGTATGGAGAGGTTCTTCTGCAGAGAAACGCACATCAATCTTCTGCTTCAGGTCTTTCTCGAGCTTAAAGTTTTCTATCTTCGCTGCCCGCCGTGCGGTGAAGTCTGTCGTCGATATAGTGGAAAAGGTCGTCGGATTCTCGTTATATGCCTCCATCAACTTTTTGGAGCTTCCAGATAAGATTGCATAGCTTTCGAGACGGCTAAGGAAACGCTCGTATGCGTCTCGTGCCCGCGTGAGAGCTGTCTTTCTGTCTGGGTTCGAGGTACGTGTGTAAAGGTCGCCAAGATGGTAGTCGATGAGGAGGTATCTGAGAGTCTGATTAGCAGGCACTTCATACCAAGCCCGCACAAAATTGAACAACTCACGGAAGGTCGCCAGTAGTTATGTCCTCAAGTATCTCGTTGGGGCTGAACAACGACTGTCTGTCAGCAAGAACGCGACACTCTTCGTAGCTTCCGATTGCTGTTGCAAGACTATCATGGTATGCACTGCTGTTCCTGTCGTAAGCTTGCTCAATCTCTTGCCTCTTTCTTTCGGCCTGTGCAAAGAGCGACTTAATGTTTTGGTCCTCCATGGTGTATGTATGAGACGAGGCTGAATGGCAATAACGCAATTGTATGTTTTATGGTGGGGGGGCGAGGCTGTGGCTTTGGGCTCGGAACACACTTGGCTTGGCAAAGGCGGTGAAGCTGGGCACACCACCCATCGACTGCAGCCTCGTCTTCTCATTAACGTCACATCCTCAACGTACAACCTCGTACTAAATACTGGATAATCAATAAACCAGAGTTAGGTATACCCGGGCCTTAAAGTTCCTTTGTTCTTCTCGAGACTTTAATTTGAGCTTAAGCATTTTCAAGTCGGCATAGGCATTTGGTTTGACCCAATTTTATATTGTTTGCTACAGTTCATAAGTGACCAACGTGTTGCGTTTGTTTCTTTTCAAGACGCATTTCCCCTTCTGAAAGTGTTCACATGCTACTCTCTCTTCGTCGCTCATTAAATTTCCAGCCCACTTGGACCTTCTGGCACAGCTTCGGTTAACCCAGTTCTATTTGAGGCTTATAACCGTCGCCTTTTCTACGGGAGTAGTCCACTTACCTTGTTTATCTCCCGACTGCTCAGCCCTCAACATATATGGTTGAATCCATCAAACTCTTGGTACAGCTTCACCACTACATGACGCAAGTATAGTTGGTAGTGCACCAGGTGATGACAATATGTCTTTGGAAACTACTCAAGTGGCCACATCCGAGTCATCTTCAACTCCATATGAGCAGGCAGATTCAATACCTCCCACAGTATCAGTGGCCAGTACTTCCAGCATGCAGGGGGGTATGGTTCCAGCCTTGGCAACCAGATCAACACAAACTGTCATCGAGAACCTCCGTCGTAGTGGACTTCACCCAAAGGAACCCACAACTGACAAAGAGCCTCTCACGGACGGACTTGAAGGCGTTGTCAGAAGCCCGGAAGAGGATGGCGCTATTTTTGAGGCTACTGAATTTGAAGATGGAGGGAGTGAGACTGAGAGTGAGGACGACGAAGCCCCAGTACAACCCAGCGAAAACCAAGAATTGTCCTACGAAAAAACAGTTCGCGAGTCATATATCCGAAGTCGGGTGGAGGCCACCAAAGGCTCAGCTGCACCAAAACTTAAAGGCGATGACAAGCAGTCCGTCAAATGGCTAATCAAGGACAGCGGGAGCCAGGAGATTATATCCAGCCCCAGGGAATACCAAATCGAGCTTTTCGAGCGAGCAAAGACACGGAATACCATTGCAGTACTAGATACCGGTTCTGGCAAGACGCTAATTGCCGCCCTACTCTTACGCCATGTCATAGATGAGGAACTGGAGCGACGAGCAAATGGAGGCGATAAACGCATTGCTTTCTTCCTTGTTGACTCGGTCGCTCTCGTGTTTCAACAATACGCCGTTCTCAAGTGCAACTTGAACCAAAAAATGGAACAATTTTGCGGGGATATGGGTTGCGACCTCTGGAGCAAGGAGCTATGGGAGAAGCATTTAAACGAGAACATGGTAATAGTATGTACTGCCGAGGTCCTGTTTCAATGCTTGCACCACTCTTTCATTACGATGAAGCAAATCAACCTGCTCATATTCGATGAGGCGCACCATGCAAAACGAAATCACGTCTATGCTAGGATCATCAAAGACTTCTATGCATCCGAACCTGACCAGTCGCTGCTTCCCAGAATATTTGGAATGACAGCTTCCCCAGCCGATGCGAGGACGAACATCAAAAAGGCAGCAGCTGAGCTTGAGGCTCTTTTGCACAGTCAGATAGCTACTGCGTCTAATGCAAGTCTTCTACAGTATTCCAACAAGAAAACGACCGAGGAGATTGCGTATTACCATCCTCTCCCTCCCCCGACTGAGAGCCAATTGTTCAAGGCAGTTCATCAGCTAATTGGCGGGATTAAAGAGTGCTCAAAGCCATTGGCGTACGCAATAACGGCCAGCTCTGATTTGGGCAGCTGGGTAGCTGACAAGGTGTTGTTAATTAGCTTCACCGGAGAAGGAGTTAAAAGGCTGAAGGCTGAGATTGAAAGCAACTTCCACAAACAATCCCAAATCGACCCAATGCCTCTAAGCAAACTCGAAGGTAGAAAAGAAAGGCTTCAAAGTGCACAGCAGATTATTATGGCTCATGTTTTCGCGTCTCCGCAGCTGTGCAACAGTCAGCTTTCGTCCAAAGTACTAGGGCTCGCAAAGCACCTTCGTGAACGATTTGAACGAACTACATTCGATAAATGTATCGTTTTCGTCCAGCAGAGGTATACGGCACGATTGTTGGCAGATTTGTTTGCAAGTCCTCAAATAGGCACTCCGCATCTACGGGTTGGGGCATTGGTAAGATATATCCGCACAGCTAGATATTCTATTCCTCGGCTATGCTAATTGCCTAATACAGACTGGTACTCGAAACAGAAATGGTGCAGACCTCGAATCATCTTTCCGAAATCAAGTTATCAGTTTGAGGAGATTCAGGCTGGGAGAGATAAATTGCCTTTTTGCAACGTCTGTTGCAGAGGAAGGCCTGGATATTCCAGATTGCAATCTCGTCATTCGGTTTGATCTCTACTCAACCGTTATCCAATACATCCAGTCAAGGGGTAGAGCAAGACAAGATAACTCGAACTATGTTCATTTCATTGAACAGGGCAATAAGGAGCAGGAGGCTCTTGTTAGAGAGGTCCGCCGGAATGAAAATATCCTTAAAGAGTTTTGCCAGGCTTTACCTGAAGATCGCTTGCTCTCTGGAAACAACTACAACATGGATTACTTTCTCGCGAAGGAGAGAAACATAATGCGAACATACACAGAGCCTTCGACGGGTGCTAAATTGACATATAGGATGAGCCTAAGTATCTTGGCAAATTTCGTGGCGTCTCTTTCACACAGCAGCGAAAGCACACCACATCCCGAATATATGATGACAGCCGTGGGTGCAAAATTTGTCTGTGAAGTTATACTTCCAGAAAACTCGCCTGTCCATGGTGCAACCGGCCGCCCAGCAAATACAAAACAGGTTGCAAAATGCTCTGCAGCATTTGAAGCTTGCCTCAAGCTTAGAAAAGGAAAACACCTCGATGAGTATCTTCTATCGACATTTAAAGATCGAGGCCCAGCAATGCGCAATGCCCAGTTGGCAATTACATCCAAAGCTAACACGGACTACGACATGCGCACGAAACCTCTTATGTGGGCTGCTGGCGAAACCCCATCGGAACTATTCTTGACAATTCTATCACTGGAAGACCCTAACCAGTTAGATCGTCCTTCACAACCACTTGGGCTGCTCACTCGTGGGCCATTGCCACCATTTCCACAATTCCAGTTGTATTTTGGTCGAGGCAGGCACACTGCAGCTGTGTCGACCGCCGCGGGCAGTTTGGCAGTAAGCTCTGAAACACTGGAATTGATTAATGCTTTCACTCTAAGGATATTCAAAGATATTTTTAGCAAGGAGTATGAATCGGACCCTGCTAAAATGCCTTATTTTATAGCCCCAATATCCGACACAGACACACCAGAACAGACAAGGTTGCCAGTGGATTTCATTTCGTGGGAAATCTTAAAAATGGTCAGTGACAATCAGTGGCTTACATGGGATGAATCAACACCAGAATCCTTTTTTGAGGACAAATATATTCTAGATCCTTTCGACGGGTCGCGGAAAATATGGACGACGAAAGTAACGCACGAGTATAAGCCACTGGATCCCGTGCCACCAAACACAGCTGCTCGTTCAGCGAGAAAGAATAACTCAAATATCCTTGAATACTCCTGTAGTTTGTTTAAAGTAGCGAGAAGCAAGAGAACATTCAGTGAAACTCAGCCAGTTATCGAAGGCGACGTTATTCCTTTTCGCCGAAATTTCTTGGATGATCAGGAAGATCCGGCTAGTTCAGGGCCGACCAAATGTTATGTAGTCCCAGAGCCTCTTACCATATCAGCAGTAAGTGCTCGACACGCTTGAAATGATGCACACTAATTGTTGCAGCTTCCGACTAAAATTGTTGCAATGGCTTACACATTTCCCGCTATCATTCACCGCATTGAATCCTACCTCATCTCTGTAGAGGCCTGCTCCATGCTTCACCTCCCTATCTCAGCCGATTTGGCACTAGAATGCATGACTAAAGATTCCCGAAACACTGACGAGCATGGCGAAGAACAAGTAGAGTTTCAGAGAGGCATGGGGAATAACTATGAACGGCTTGAGTTCCTTGGAGACTGCTTCTTGAAAATGGCGACATCAATCTCACTCTACACACTCCACCCAGACAGCAACGAGTTTGACTTCCATGTCAAACGAATGTTGATGATTTGTAACAGGAACCTTATGGACGTGGCTTTGCAGTTGAAGTTATATGAGTTCATTCGTTCCCAGGCATTTAATCGGTAAGCAGGTCAACATATCAGTATATTTATTCTCACTGACGCATTTATAGCCGAGCATGGTACCCAGAAGGCCTTGTTCTCAAGAAAGGAAAGACTGCTCAAGCTCCCAAAACGCACAAATTGGGCGACAAAACAATAGCTGATGTATCGGAAGCACTAATCGGGGCCGCATTACTCACGCCATCTAATGGCCACGAAATGGATCATGCAGTGAGAGCTGTTACTGAGCTCGTCTGCAGCACTGATCATGCCATTGGAAAATGGGAAGATTATTTCAAGGGTTATACCATGCCAAAGTATCAGACTGCAGCTTCATCGGCGTCCCAGCGTAACCTTGCTGAGCAGGTTGAAATTGTTCACAATTATCACTTCCACTATCCTCGACTCCTCCGCTCGGCGTTTATCCATCCATCATATCCATTGGCATACGAACGGGTTCCTAACTACCAGAGACTCGAATTTCTAGGGGATTCGTTGCTTGATATGGCTTGTGTCAACTTCCTCTTTCATCGATTTCCTACCAAAGACCCACAATGGTTGACAGAACACAAAATGGCGATGGTGTCTAATCAGTTCCTTGGCGCTGTTTGCGTAGAGCTTGGATTTCATACGCAGTTGCTGCAATTCAACCCGATTATTCAAAGCAGCATCACCGAATACGTGTGTGAAATTACAGAAGCACGTCAACAAGCTGAGCAAGATGCTGTCCGCGATGGCAAGCTAGCTTCAGACTGTGCGCGCGATTATTGGCTCCATACCAAGCTCCCTCCAAAGTGTCTACCAGATATGATTGAAGCATACATTGGAGCAATTTTTGTCGACTCGTCTTTCAACTACGGAGAAGTAGAGCGATTCTTTGACCTTCATATGAAGTGGTACTTCGAGGATGTGACTCTATATGACACGTTCGCCAACAAGCATCCAGTAACTTTCCTTCACAAGTTCCTTCAACAGAACATGGGATGTGCAAAGTATAGGATTACTGCGTCATCGATGCCAGACGACAACAGCGGCACGCCCCCTAAAATCCTCGCGACTGTGATGATCCATAGTCAGGTACTAGTCGGTGTGGAGAGAGACAGCGCCAGATACGCAAAAATCGCCGTCGCTCAGCAGGCGTTGGAAATTCTGAAGGGAGGAACCCTTGCCCAGTTCAGACAAATGTACAGGTGCGACTGTAAGGAGAAAGGGCTTGATGTGGAGGATTGTGAGATGGACAAGAGCCACTCGAAGGACTAGTGGGCATCCAAACATTAGACATGCAGTCAGAGACGGCGATGGATATTGGAATTTACAGCAGTCGAAGCGGCTCGGTCAGTTCAGCTTAATGGAGGGCTCGTGGAGGTTATGCAAACTATCAAGACCCCGACCATAGATTTTGTTGGCAGATATCATTCCGTTAGCTACCACCATAGCTCAACCTGAAGTCATGAAAAGTCCAGGTTCTCCCATAGCTTAATCTATGCTTATTGAAATGCCAGATAAAGAGTGACCGAGTTGTCGAATTATTGGCGAAGATCTGAGAGAGATTTTATTTGCAATTAATTTTATTGGAAGAAATGGTCCAAATTAAATCAGGGATCACATGAATCCAAATCGTGGTTTAATATCTATCCACCCCGCCACAGAAGAAAAATTAACGATGTCTTAAGATTAAATGATCGATTGTAGTATAAATACAGCAAATTTATACTGCCACCGCTATAATACTCCAGCTTTGAGGATATTGATACTGCTGCCAGAAAGGACCGAGGTCAAGCGAGTTCGGAGCGATGCATATGTGCTGACTAATAATGTGCTGCTAGCGTTCTCTGCAGAACGGTGAGCGCCCTTTGTGCAGATTTTCTCGTCAGGTACTCATATTAGCCAATGAAAACGCCGAATTAGCCTTAAGCTTTTTTTAGCGCTTTACGAATTATGACATGGGTTCCTACATATTTTTTTGGCAGAACTTCAGCTCCGACTTTCTGACTGTGAGACTTACGCCCACCCAATCTCACGCAGAGTCTTTTTACCTCTACTTGATGTTCAATTGTGTCTAATCTGCGGCCTTGTTCTCCGTCTTGATTGACTGTGAGATACTTAGATTGAACTTCTAAGGCGGCTCTAGGGCTTTTGCCGCCCATCCTTCGACGAGCTCAGAGATTTACGAATACCCCGCCATACGTCGTACACATCGGACGACGACACATAGCCACTCGCAATCATGGCTGGAAAAACATACGTCCCGGTCTCAGCTCGGCTGCGAGGCAGCACCGACGAGAGCCTTTTCGCACTCGAACTCCAAGATGGCGTCGTGTACCAAGGATACAGCTTCGGTGCCCCGAAGAGCATTGCCGGAGAATTGGTCTTCCAGACAGGAATGGTCGGATACCCAGAATCTGTGACTGACCCTTCTTACCGGGGCCAAATCCTCGTCATTACATTTCCTCTTGTAGGAAACTATGGCGTGCCCTCCCGGGAAACAATGGACGAGCTCCTCAAGGATATTCCAGCCCACTTCGAATCCTCGGAGATTCACATTGCTGGCTTAGTCGTTGCCTCTTATGCAGGCGAGGACTACAGCCACTACCTTGCCACATCCTCCCTTGGCGCATGGCTGAAGGAACAAGGTGTTCCCGCCATGTACGGTGTCGACACACGAGCCCTCACCAAGAGAATCCGCGACGAGGGTAGCATGCTGGGGCGGATGCTCCTGCAAAAGCAGAACCTAACTAATGGCAATGCCGCCCGTCTGCCGGAAGACTGGCGCTCGGGCTTTGAGGCCGTGGAGTGGTCTGACCCGAACGCTACAAATCTGGTTGCAGATGGTGAGCCCTCCTCAAATGCCCCCTCGAATTATTTCTGACTATAGACAAAGTCTCGATCAAGGCTCCGAAACTGTACTCTCCCAAGCCTTCGGACGCTCTCATGCACCCCTCTGGTCGCCCGGTCCGAGTCCTCTGCTTAGATGTCGGACTAAAGTTTAACCAACTGAGGTGTCTCGTCAGGCGTGGTGTTGAGGTCCTCGTATGCCCATGGGATTACGACTTCCCCACCCTTGCCGGCAAGGATTACGATGGTCTCTTCATCTCCAACGGTCCAGGTGATCCAGCTATGATGACCAAAACCGTCAACCATATCAGAGCCGCCGTTCAAGAGAACCGCACCCCAATCTTCGGTATCTGCCTTGGTCACCAGCTTCTCGCGAGGGCTTCTGGCGCATCTACCCTGAAGATGAAGTTTGGCAATCGCGGTCACAACATTCCATGCACAAACATGCTGACTGGAAAATGTCACATTACTTCCCAAAACCATGGTTACGCTGTAGACACCGCTTCATTGCCCGCCGAATGGGAGGAGCTTTTCGTCAACGCCAACGATGGCTCAAACGAGGGTATCCGCCATGTTAGCAAGCCACACTTCAGTGTCCAATTCCATCCCGAAAGCACACCCGGCCCAAGAGATACCGAATTCCTCTTCGATGTTTTTATCAACACCATCGTCAAGACTCTTGGTGATGCCAGCCAGATGAATGTCCCAGTTCACTTCCCCGGAGGCGAAGCTGCTGAGACAGCAAGACTGAACCCCAGAGTCGATGTCAAGAAGGTTTTGGTTCTTGGAAGTGGCGGTCTTAGCATTGGCCAGGCCGGCGAGTTTGATTACTCCGGTAGCCAGGCCATCAAGGCCTTGAAGGAGGAGGGCATTTACACAGTGCTGATCAACCCAAACATTGCCACCATTCAGACATCCAAGGGTCTTGCTGATAAGGTCTACTTCCTCCCGGTCACTGCCGACTTTGTCCGCAAAGTAATCTTGTACGAGCGCCCCGATGCTATCTACGTCACATTTGGTGGTCAAACTGCGCTACAGGTTGGAATTCAATTGAAGGATGAATTCGAGGGCCTTGGCGTGAAAGTCCTCGGAACCCCAATCGACACCGTCATCACAACTGAAGATCGTGAACTCTTTGCTAGAAGCATGGAGTCGATTGGCGAGAAGTGCGCCAAGTCTGCCTCGGCCAACACTGTCGAGGAGGCCATGCACGTTGTCAAGGACATTGGCTTCCCCGTCATTGTTCGTGCAGCTTATGCCCTTGGTGGCCTAGGCTCCGGCTTTGCTGACAACGAGTCTGAGTTGCTGGAGCTCTGCCAAAAGGCGTTTGCCGCCTCTCCTCAAGTCTTGATTGAGCGCAGTATGAAGGGCTGGAAGGAGATCGAATATGAAGTCGTCAGAGATGCCAGAGATAACTGCATCACTGTTTGTAACATGGAGAACTTCGACCCTCTCGGTATCCACACTGGAGACTCAATTGTCGTTGCTCCTTCGCAGACGCTGTCCGATGAAGACTACAACATGCTCCGTACCACGGCTGTCAACGTCATTCGCCATCTTGGCGTCGTCGGAGAATGTAACATCCAATACGCGCTCAACCCATTTTCGAGAGAATACTGCATTATCGAGGTCAACGCGAGACTTTCTCGTTCCTCCGCTTTGGCCTCTAAGGCTACTGGATACCCATTGGCCTTTATCGCTGCCAAACTTGGTCTTGGTATCCCCCTGAATGAGATCAAGAACTCCGTCACCAAAGAAACCTCTGCTTGCTTCGAGCCATCTCTGGACTACGTCGTAGTCAAGATGCCAAGATGGGACTTGAAGAAGTTCACTCGCGTCTCTACGCAACTTGGTTCATCCATGAAGAGTGTGGGTGAGGTTATGAGCATCGGCAGGACATTCGAGGAAGCCATCCAGAAGGCTATCAGATCCATCGATTTCCACAACCTCGGATTCAACGAGACTCCGGCCTTGATGTCCATCGATGATGAGCTCCAGACCCCATCCGACCAGCGTCTTTTCGCCATTGCCAATGCAATGCACGAGGGCTACTCTGTTGACAAGATCCACGACATGACCAAGATTGACAAGTGGTTCCTTAGCAAACTGAAGGGACTCAACGACTTTGCCAAGTACATGAACACATTTGACACAAGCAGCATCTCGGTAGACCTCCTGCGACAAGCAAAGCAGCTTGGTTTCTGTGATCGCCAGTTGGCGAAATTCTGGAGCTCGACCGAGTTGGCCGTTAGAAGGCTCAGAACCGAGGCTGGCGTCACTCCGTTTGTCAAGCAAATCGATACGGTGGCAGCCGAGTTTCCTGCTTTCACCAACTATCTCTACATGACATACAACGGCTCCGAGCACGACTTGGAGTTCAACGACAATGGTGTGATGGTCCTTGGATCTGGAGTGTACAGAATTGGTTCATCTGTCGAGTTCGATTGGTGCTCTGTCAGGGCTATCCGCACTCTTCGTGAGAGCGGCCACAAGACTGTCATGGTTAATGTAAGTTTAAGATGCCCTTTTTTTCACCAACTTGTGTGCGCCTTCCCTTTGGGTATGAAAGACTTTCAAATCACGTGAATTATAGCAACCATGATCACGTGGTCTGCCCCTTATTTACTCTCAGCACCATCCCACATCATCTCACATCGCTTTATACTATCAGAACATATGCTAACTGCCCTCAAAAGTTCAACCCCGAGACCGTTTCGACCGATTACGATGAAGCTGATAGACTCTACTTCGAAACTATCAACCTGGAGACTGTCATGGACATCTACGAACTGGAGTCTTCCATGGGTATCCTCATGGCCATGGGTGGCCAGACGCCACAAAACATCGCCTTGCCACTCCACCGCCTCAACATCAAGGTTCTGGGAACCTCTCCTGAGATGATTGACAATGCCGAGAACAGATACAAGTTCTCTCGCATGTTGGACAGAATCGATGTGGACCAGCCCACGTGGAAGGAGTTGACTAGCTTCGAGGAGGCAAAGGAATTTTGTAACAAGGTCTCATACCCAGTGCTGGTTCGCCCTTCATACGTCCTCTCCGGAGCGGCTATGAACACTGTCTACTCTGAGCCTGATCTTGAGGCATATCTCAAGCAAGCCTCTGAGGTTTCCCGCGAACACCCAGTCGTCATTACCAAGTACATTGAGAACGCCAAAGAGATCGAGATGGATGCCGTTGCCAAGGATGGTGTTATGGTCGGTCACTTTATCTCTGAGCACGTCGAGAACGCTGGTGTTCATTCTGGAGATGCCACCCTTATTCTCCCACCTCAAGACTTGGAGGATACAACTATCAAGCGCATTGAGGAGGCAACCCGCAAGATTGGTATGGCTTTGAACATTACTGGGCCATACAATATCCAATTTATTGCGAAGGATAACGACATCAAGGTTATCGAGTGCAATGTCAGAGCCTCTCGCTCGTTCCCATTCGTCTCCAAGGTTATGGGAGTCGACCTTATTGAGCTGGCCACCAAGGCAATGATGGATATCCCATTCGAGGCATACGCACCTACCACACTTGTGCCAGGAACCGTCGGTGTCAAGGTTCCGCAGTTCAGTTTCTCTCGACTTTCTGGAGCGGATCCGGTCTTGGGCGTTGAGATGGCTTCTACTGGAGAAGTTGCTTCTTTCGGAAGAGACAAGTACGAGGCCTACCTGAAGGCTTTGGTCTCCACTGGCTTCAAGCTTCCAAAGCGCAACATCCTTCTATCCATTGGATCTTTCAAGGATAAGAATGAGATGCTTCCATCGGTGAAGAAGCTGCAGGCTCTGGGCTACAAGCTTTTTGCCACTGCCGGTACCGCCGATTTCCTTATGGAGCATGGCATCCGAGCTCAGTATCTTGAGATCTTGGCCGAGGGAGATGACCAAAAGTCGGAGTACTCTCTGACACAGCATCTTGCCAATAACATGATTGATCTTTACATCAATCTGCCGTCCAGCAATCGCTACAGAAGACCTGCGAACTACATGTCGAAGGGCTACAAGACTCGCAGAATGGCTGTCGATTACCAAACTCCTCTTGTGACCAATGTCAAGAACGCCAAGATCCTCATCGAGGCTATTGCAAGACATTACGATATGGAAATTAGCACTCGTGATTACCAGACCAGCCACCGAACGGTTGTTCTTCCAGGTCTCGTCAACATCCAAGCTTTCCTGCCTGGCGTCGCCACTTCCGGTAGCGATGATCTGAAAACCGTGACTGAGGCATCCATCGCCGCCGGTTTCACCATGATCAGAGTCATGCCCGTTGGATTGGATAGTTGCATCACTGATGCAAGGACATTGGACATTGCACAGGCGAACAGCAGACAAGGCGCAAGCTGCGATTACAACTTCTCTGTTGCTGCAACTTCTAACAATGCCGAGCAAATTAGCTTGATCGCTGGAGAGGTTGGGTCGCTGTTTATCCCATTCAACCACCTTAATGATAATATCAGCAAGGTCGCAGCCGTTACTGCTCACTTTGATTCTTGGCCAACATACAAGCCAATCATCACTGATGCTAAGGTGACCGACCTTGCCTCGATCCTCCTCCTTGCCAGTCTGCACAGCAGGAATGTTCATGTCACAAATGTCACCACCAAGGAAGACATTAGACTCATCGCTATGAGCAAGGATAAGGGCCTCACAGTCACCTGTGATGTATCTATTTATTCTCTATTTGTTTCTCAAAAGGAGCATCCTGAATGCTCTTTCTTGCCAACGGCCGCTGACCAGGCCGCTCTTTGGGAGCATTTGAGTACTATCGATGTCTTCTCGATTGGCAGTGTACCATACCAACTTGCCCATGCTGTTGGTGAGAAGGCCACCCCAGCCGTCGGAATTTCAGATGCCCTCCCTCTACTCTTCTCCGCTGTTGCAGACGGAAGATTGACTGTCGACGATATCAAGACTCGTCTCCATGACAACCCAGTCCGCATCTTCGAGCTCCATGAGCAAGTCGGCGCATCCGTCGAGGTGGAGATCGATAGGCCTTACGCAAAGGTTGCTGGCCCAGTCTGGTCTCCGTTTGTTGGCAAGATTCTCCGCGGATCCGTCCAAAGAGTTATCTTCAACGACAAGACCGCCTGCCTTGATGGTGAGCCCTGCGATGGAGGACCACTAGGAAAGGATATGTCTTCGCATGTGCTTGTCCAGGTGCCGCCGTCTCCGGCTGTCAAAGGTATTCAATCTCCTCTTCTCAGCCCAATGGTTGAGGCTACGGATCGCTCCAAGGCACGACGCACATCCTCTCTCCTTGGCCAACAGCCCCCGCGAGCATTCAGCCGCCAGAGAGCTCTCGAGGGCTCGGCTCTTTCTAACCAGCTATCAAAGACCGCACCAACTGAGGAATACGGTGTTCCATTGTACCCTCAACCGTCCATCTCGCCATCTTTGCAATCGCTGCTCGCCCGCTCGCCATTCAAGAACCAGCACATTGTTTCTGTTAAGCAGTTCACTCGCTCCGATCTCCACGTGCTGTTCACCGTTGCACAAGAGATGCGCCTGGGCGTTCAACGCGAAGGTGTCCTTGACATCCTAAAGGGACGCGTCTTGTGCACCATGTTCTACGAGCCTAGCACGCGTACCTCGACCTCATTCGATGCTGCCATGCAACGCCTTGGAGGTCGCACCATTGCAATCTCTACGGAGCACTCCAGCACTGTCAAGGGTGAGAGCCTCCAGGACTCCCTGCGTACTCTTGCATGCTACGGTGACGCAATCGTACTCCGCCACCCAGAGGAGGACTCGGTTGATATCGCAACCAAGTACTGCCCCGTCCCAGTCATTAATGGCGGCAATGGAAGCAAAGAGCACCCTACGCAGGCATTCCTGGACCTGTTCACGATTCGCGAAGAGCTCGGCACTGTCACAGGCCTGACAATCACCTTTACGGGAGATCTGCTCCACGGTCGCACCGTGCACTCTCTGTGCAAGTTGCTGCAATACTATGACGTACAGATCCAGCTTGTGTCTCCTCCTCAACTTGCACTTCCGGCCGACATCCGAGACATGCTCAAGGCATCTGGCCAGCTCGTCTTGGAAGCTACAGAGCTTACTCCAGATATTGTGGCGAAGAGTGATGTGCTCTACTGCACTCGTGTCCAGAAGGAGAGATTTGCTGATCTTGCTGAGTATGAGAGGCTCAAGGATACATTCATCGTTGACAACAAGACATTGAAGGCGGCAAAGCCAAGCATGGTTGTCATGCACCCGCTTCCAAGGAACGCGGAGGTTGCGGGAGAGGTGGACTTCGACCAGCGCGCTGCGTACTTCAGACAGGTAAGTCACATTCCTCAATGCTACCGCTCGCACAAAATACTAACTACTTGTGTGCAGATGAGATATGGGCTGTACTGCCGCATGGCGCTGTTGGCTCTTGTTATGGCACCATAGGAGAGCGGAGATGTAGCTTTTCTTAACATTACAGATTGAATTTTAGAGAGACATTGTCCAATAGATTGCACAAAGGCGGATTTTTTATTTGCATTTCTCTTGGCGTAGCTAGGCGGAGGTCGTAGATTTTAAAAAGTACTGCATTTTACATAATGATGGGATGTGGTGTAAATGGGTTGTTTGAAGTATATACACTTCGGTTGTATTTTATGGGTTGGGTTGGGGGTGTGTGTTACGTGTTGTGTGTATATATGTGTTTATACCTATATGTATATATTTTTATCTTTATTATGTATACGTAATTGAATTCGTTGATCTATTCGTGTGTCTTATGAATTGTGCTTTTCATAATCTCAGCCAAGCTGTGGTCTCCACCCCAGGTTTGTCTGGTGCCCCATCAATGAAGGCGCGTGCACAGACCGGTCGTCGTTCCCACCTTTGTCTGGAGAACAACTTCCAAAGAAATATCCTTATAATGGAACTCGTTCCCAAGTCGGAAATCGAGGTTCTATCGCAAGAAATCATTGACGACTTTGGATCGTATCGCATACGGGCTGGACAAAGAGTTCACTATGTGACAATTGCAGCTAACACTTTTGATGATGACACAATGTGTCGGCCGCACATGCTCATACCCCAAACTACCCAACTTTCTAGACAAGGAATGGACAACCATGGAAGTGATGTGCAAGCCAGACGGCTCCTTGGCATCCGAACTCTCATATGAGCCCCTACCAGCCGTACAGATGACATGGCACCCAAAGACCATTGATATGCTCTCTCTAGAGAAAGTCAAGCGGCACCGGTCTGGAGTCCACGAAGTACTATATTCGGGCCTTCCAGCCATTTGCAAAATTGCATGCTTCGACTGGCATATCCCTAGAATAGAGCACGAGACCTATACGTATTCAGCGATCGAAGAGTATAGCGAGCCCGGAGATCCGGTCATCGCTGCTGTTTTCTTACGCCATGTGACGGAGAATGGACGAGTGATCGGGATGCTGGGTGAGAAATTGGAGGGCGAGTTTGCATCAATGGATGATCTACCAGCGTGTAGAGATGCCCTCAAGAATTTCCACCTTATGAATATTGTTCATGGAGATGTTAACCGCTATAATTTCATCGTTGACCGGTCAAAGAAACCTATTCATGTTCGACTCGTCGATTTTGAACATGTGGAACCACATGAGGAATCCAAGGCGGTTGTAGAGCTCCAATCATTGCTGTCTGAGCTGCAGAGACGACTGGAAGAGGCGGATCGGTTGTTGCAGTCGGCAGTGCTTGACCCACTCTTTTACCATTCTCACATCTCCCGACTGGTATGGTCGTGCTATAGATATGATGACGAGTCTTCAGGGAGCTACGCGGCTGATGAGCATGATGATTAGGGGAGGCATCTTGGAAATGGAAGAACTAGGTGAAAACTTGGTATTCATTTCGGCCCGTTTACTGTACCTCATCTCTGGTGCCATACCAGGGCTTTCTTCGCTAATTAGAGTTGTGATCTAATGTAAGTTACTTGGTTAATATTTTGCCAGTCTTACAATGTCTCAGTTCTAGTGCAGTGTATCCGCCGTTTAACTCGTCATGGTTACGTCGGCTACCTCCAATTCCAAGCCCAGGCAAGCACGTTTCTATGCCTCAACATTGAATCTAATTTTCCATCCCTTGAGTTACAGTTTGATACCCGAAGTGAGATCCATAATGTAGTTTTATGTTTTCCATTTAACTATACTTTAAATCAATCAAAAACAATATTTCCTAGTTGTAGTATCGCCCACATCTCCAAATTATTAAATCCAAATTACACAACTTCAATCTTCGCCATCTTTCCCCTCTGGCTTTGACCTGTTTAGGACATGAAACCAGCCTTGCCATCCTTGTTGGTATCCTTCATGGGGTTCAACTTGTCAATGAGGCTTGGCTTCTTTCCTTGCTGGTAGCTGCCAGACTCCTCAGCTCTTCCGGTGCTGCTCTCTCCACCCCTGCTGCTTTGTCCTGTCAGCTTGTTCGCACCGGGAATCTTGTTTGCCACGCTCCCGAGTCCTCCGCCGCCACCAGCAGTACCGGCGCCTACGCCTGCGCCTGTGCCAACGCCACCGAGTCCGACTGCGCCGGCCCCTGCTGCGGCATTGCGGTTTGTCTTGCTAGACGTCGTGGTGGTATCGTAATCACGCTGAGAAGATCCCGTGGTGGTGTCGTAACCGCGCTGGGTAGATCCGGTGGTGTCATACTGGCTGCGCTGCTGGGTCTTGCTGCCGCCTGTGGACTCGTATCGTCCAGAAGTACCGTAGTCATAGTCTTCAGTATATCCGGTCCTTCCGCCGCTGCTGCTGCCACCGAGGCCACCTCCAGTAACGGTGGTCGTGCCGGCGGCGCCAGGGCCGCCTAGAACGTTGTTGTGCTTCGAGTCGGTGACAGCATCGTCAATGGAGCGTGGGGCACCACTGAATGAGTCAACACGCTCCTCGCGGCCAGCGAGGGTTCCACCCTGGCGCTGGAACTCAGCAAGCGTTACTTCTGGAAGCGACGATGCCGAGTGGTGCTTGGCCTCGTTGATGTGAATCTCGTGGATAGGGAAGGTGTTGTGGATGACGTGGGGCTCGAGGATGTCCCTCTCGACAACAGGCTGGATAGTCTCGTGAACATCTATGCTTATTAGCACGGTTTTAGGCCGCATATGGCCTGTGTTTACTTACGGTGGTGGATATGCTCTCCAGCAACCGTGGGGCCAGTCGAGGTTGTAGTGCGCGTCTCCGCAACATCACGAGTGTCACGGAACTGGCTGCGCTCGGCGGCTAGACGCTCAAGCACGTGCTTCTCGTTGCCATGCTTGATCTCATGAGTCTCGACGGGAGCGATGTTGGTCTCATGGGTCTCTGGCAAGATCTCTTGGTCGCGGACAGGCTGGATCGAGATATGGTGGTGGTCTTGGTGGACCTCCCTGTCAATGATCTTCTGTCTCTCTTCATGGTTGGTTCTTTGGACATGCTCCCTCACAACAGCTGGGTTAATCGTCTCGTGGACCGTTGTGTCGGCTTCGCCATCTCTTCCCAGGAAAGAGGTGATGGTCTCCTTGGTCTTGCCCGTGGGATCACCGTGGCTGGTGTGGTGGGTGGGGTTGCTGGACTGAGTATCGAGCTGCATCTTGTTCTTGGATGTGCTAAAATTGGGGGTTCTGGTTTCAAAGGAATATGGATTTAAAGAATCGGATTTGTGGAGGGGGGGACCTGATATAAGGAAATAGGCGTCTGTGGAGCTTTCTCCTGATCCAAGGAAGTGTATTGTTCATTAACGCCCCCTGGCTCGGGGTAGTACTATTGCGGAGAAATGCACTAAATCATAGGGACCATTTGAAGATATCATGATGACGACAAGAAGGAAAAGGCTAGAATAAACGAAGAGGAACAAGTCCAACAAGCATACTAGCTGTATTCTAAAGCAAAACCAAGTCCACAGCACTGTGAACCAAGGTTACAGTGAGACATTGATGCACTCACATCTCGTAATCTTCTCTACAATTTCAAGTTTTCGAGTGGATGCCAGACTTCCTCAAGGACATTATGACTTTAGATATTTCTATCGCTGGCACGCCGAGAAAGATTCCCGTGACTCCAAAGAATTGCGGTCTGATTAAGCTCGACACCTGGTCCGGATGTGGTTAGATTTTGGGAGGCTTATGCAGGAGTCGTCATGTGACTGGAGGATTGTAGTCGATAAATGCACCAGAAATGTCTTCTCTACTATCAACTTTTAACACTCACATCATCAGCATTCCATATCTGTCACGGAATTGCAACTTCAAGAGTTTCAGTAAACAGGTTTTAAATTGTGGGTATTTTTCCCCTTTCGAGGATATGGAGTTAGAGCTAATGTCAACCATAGATCTGTGCCAATTAGCCTACGCTAGTCCTCCCCAGATCCAAGATCCATGATGGGATTCAATTAAGGGCATTGGGTTGGCCAGGTATGAGCTACTGGCCGCTAATGATGGCCCTTATAGATGGTGTAAGAGCTCAAGAACCAGGCGGACCATCGCTCGTTGTGGCGCTGACCGTTAATTCCGATGACGCACGGACTGCTCATGATCTAACTGAATGATATACGCTGACGACATTCCCCAACCAACATGTGAGCCTTCAATAAAAATGCCCTATCATGGTGATGATATCTAGCATCTCATGGATAATCTACATACTTTACAAATGCTCGCATCATGTGATCCCCTTGTAAATGCCCATAAACCCCAACGACTGCTGCTTGTTATCACTTTCTCCACAACATCTCGGCATAATTCCAGTTCTTATGGTAACTTGAAGCTTTACTAAATCAACTGCTTGAATATACGAACATGTCGTCTGAAATCCCAGTCAGATCCTACCTTTCAGGTAGCACCAACAGGTATTCGGAGCCTCCAACCAACACTGGCACATTTACGTCAGGTCAGTCGCCATATTCACAGAGGTCGGATGGTGTCGCCTCAGCAGCGGCAATGGCTGCGGTCTCAAAGCAGACTTCCGCATCAGAAAGATCCAATGCCCCAACTCCTATTACGGTGAACAAATATCGACCTCGCCAAACGCCTCTTACGCCACCAATCTCACCAACTCGGGCTTCCGAACAACATGTGCAGAATCCAGAAAAGCAATCATGGCCCGTTGAAAAGTACTTCACCTCTCCGAGGAAACCTCCCTCGCCACCGCGCCACGAGTTGAATGGTAAGTACCATACATTCTGTAGGCCGATTATCCGTCTCTAATAATTTTGAAGGACAGGAATCAGAGTCCAAATACCACATAGACAGTAACAATATAGTGTTTCCAAAGACCCTGCGACACCAACAAGAAACAGAGGGTCCTCCTGCTGAGACTCAACATAAATTTGGGTTCCTCAGGAGGTCTTTAACCGGAAAGAGGCACACTTCTCCATCACCGACCCGACACGAATATAATGGTATGTGGACCTCTTAAAACATGCATACGTACAAACTAACTAAATCATAGTTGCCGAACCGGCGTCTAATTACCACACTGCTAGTAATAAGATAGCATTCCCTAAGACTCTACGACACCAGCAGGAACAAGATGTGCCTCGTACTGAAGGCCAACCGGGGCAGGATGCTGAAACCCAATATTCAAAACAAGGGTTTTTTAGAAGATCTTTAACTTCGAAGAGGCAGCAACCTCGGTCAGTATCACGAGATGAACTACATGGTAAGTTAAATTTCGCGGCGTTTATGATGATTTCTAAATATTCCCTAGGTGATGAAGAGGAACCCAAATATCACAAGGAGAGTAATAACATTCTTTTCCCGAAAACATTACGGCAGCCACCACAAGGGCAAGAGGAGCCTGCGGAGGCTTCCCAAGCCAGAGGAATGCCACCAAGTCCGCCTAGAAATATAGAGCCCCAAGTTTCGGAGCCAAGGACCATGTTTCAAAGTAGCACGCAGCGCGTTGGAGGTACGCAGCAGCAAGCCCTTCGTTCTCCAGAAGGGTTCCGGGCATCCCCTTCCCTCGGTAGGCAAACTGGATCCCCTGCCATCGGCAGGCATACTGGGCTAGCAAATAAGACATTGCGGCGCTCGAGGACGCAGCATCAGCCTCAACAAAGACCCCAGTCTTCGGTATCTAGCTACATGCCACTATCGGGCAAGAGCTTCCGGCCCGAAGAATCGAGGGGTTTGGGACCTAGGTCACCTATGCAGCCAGCACCTCGCGAGAGTCCACGGCCCACCAGCATGACTGAAATCTCGCCGTCGTCATATGAAAAATTTCAAGAGGGGAAGCGTGGTCCTCGCACTACAGTGACGACAGATGTCCGAACTACTCAACTTCCTGGTATGGCTTTTTTCTAACTACAAGTCCATCTTCACTAACCAGAATACAGCTGTGACACATGAACATGTTAAGCCAGTAGCGCACCACATCAACACTAAAGAATACACTCGAGAAATTCACAACCATGATGTGTACAATCGTATTTTGCCTATTAAGGACACCGAAGTGCTTCCGACTAGGCATTATGCTCCTTCTCCAACCGATTCCGGGAGGCTAGTTGAGATCCCGGCTCCAGTTGAGAAGGGTAGTAACGCCCAGGCTCAAGCGGTCCCAATCACTACAGACATGGCAAGCAATGCATCGTGCACCAAAGATGTTTCGGGAAGATTTCATAATCCGGCCGACAATACAATTCCACTTTCCTTCGCTACGCAACACCCACAGGTATCGGCCGAGGCCCTATCTCAACATAATCAAGATATGGAGGAGCAAGGGCGCGAACTGGTTAGCGAAAAAAGTTATACTTTACCTGATGGTACTTTGCGGACAGAGATTTTATGGCGGTATCCACCTACAATGAAAGCTCCGGTCCATGAAGTTTCTGAGACTGTTACGCGTCCCCCGGGTGCGGACAATACTAAGATACCCACGGCGCCTGGTGATCGTGGCCAGAAAACTGCCGCCAGCCGTGCCCCTCGGCAGTCGGACTACACCATTGGAAGAGGCAGACAAGAGCAGCTCCAGCCATCTGTCGTGTCCGGATGGGACCAAGTGTCGAAGCCCAGCCCGTCTCCGGGTGCAAAGGCTCAAGCGGCGCGCGGATATGCGCGTGGTATTTCAGACGAAGTTAATGTCCGAGACTATCGACAAGAGAAAGGGCAGCGTACGGAAACTGAACCAGTGAGCCAGCGACCTGCTCGACCATCACCGTCTCGCGCCAGTCCAAAGCCCAGCAACCAACGTTCGTTCCTTGCTGCCATTACTAGCACTGTAATGCCACAGAAGACGGTGCATCATGGGACGCCGCAGCCTCCAGGTAATTTCGAAGATCTAGACAGTGGCTCGGAATACAGCTCAGCACCATCTGAGCAACCCACCCCCACCATTGCTGCTCAAAAGGGGGAGTCTAAACGCAGACCCTCGGGAGAGTTACTCCCTGGTGGAATCTGGCACCGTCACTCTCTTGTCATTCCAGCGGGTATTGTGAAAGACGGGAACTCGCTCATGGGCGCTGGAATGCTAATGGGAGAACGCGAAAGGGAAGAGGAGTTGGCTAGGCACCGACTCAAGAAAGCTTCGAAGGCTGAAGCAGACCGGGTCCGGGCACTGGAGGGCGAGCCACCAATCCTTCAGAATAAAAATGAGATGGAGAAATTGACAAGGCGTAAAACTGAGGAAAGACAACGCGAGGCTAGTCTTAATCAGGATATTCAAAAACTCCTAGCAGCCGAGGCAGCGCTCGAACAAGAAAGTGCCGGGGCTAGTAAACTTGATGAGGGGGTTAGTAGGCTTGAAAGGCAGGCGGATGAAATCCTCAAGGAAGAGGATGAACTTGAAGCCGAGATTGATGATAGCAGACGTCGTCGCATGTCTCTCCTCAGGGAAGCAGAATCAGAGCATCAAAAGGCCCAAGCACTCCAGGGGACTAAGCAGAAGGGGATACATGAGCCTGGTCCAAATGTTTTGCAGGCTCATAGACGTCGACGCTCGAGCCTTCTCCATCAGGCCGATAATGAGCAACAGAGAACCATTGATCTCCAACAGGAAAAAGACGACACTTTGGCAAAGATGGATAAAAGAGACGCAAAGGCCAGAGGGGACCTTGATACCGCACTTGACGAAGCCGTGCTCGCGGATGAACAACGCCAAGAGGAAGTACAGGTGAATAAATTTCTAAGCGACGAGGTCAATAAGCAGACGCAGAGAGAGAGACTAGCGCAGCAAGGGACGGCCCCAGTAGCGAAAGGATTCAATATCGCTCCCCCCAGCTCCGGGTTGCTCGGCACCACAACCTCCGATATGACTGCCACAGAGCAAGACGAAGAGGGATGGACCGAGGTGAAATCCAAGCATGGGAAAGAGGCATCCAAGGGATATGGGACTCAAAATTATCCTTCCCAACGCCAGAATGGTTCAACGAACCATAATGGGCAAGCAAAGAAGAAATTCGTCCCAGTCCAACAGAGGCAATCGAGTCCACCAAAGACCCAGTTACCTCAGCCACCAGGAAACGTGGGTACAGGGTATGGGGGGCCTGGGTCAAGTAACAGCACTCAACCACGTAGCTGGGCCAATATTGCAGCATCTAGGCCACTTTGAAAACTGGATGGGATGAAGATAAGGGGAGGTAAGTCAACAGGGCGAGCAGAATGTCAAAAAGCTCTATAGCGGATTATTTATCACTTATTTAAAATCTACCATAAAAAATTATCAATGAGAATAAACCAGACACAAAAATACCAGTATTGTCCGTAATACTGTCATGTATTCCCAAGCGTAGATATAATTGAGTACTCTGATTATATATATACGTAGAATATAGACTCCAAAAATCCTCAATATGATATCTTTTATCGCACCCAATAGCCCCAAAACTGTTCGTCCTTTGCGTCCAAAACCCCTACAACGCCAGACCCGCTGCCGTGAGGCTATCGTATCCATATAACTCCCTGATCCTTACATCGACACCAGCCCCTTGATGCCTTTAAAACCCCCCGGCCCGCCCTTCTTGTCCTTTCTGTTTTGTGTTGGACTTTGCGGCCCTGCTTCCATCTCAGCCTCCCTTTCTTTTTGTCGCTCTTTCTCTTTCTTCTCCTTCTCCTTCCGTTCCTTTAGACCAGAGTTTTGTACACCACCTAAAAAGGGTTCGTTAGTTCCATGTAGAAGTTATATATAACAAAAAAGATCAAAAAGCTGCTCACCTCGTCCATATACCCGACGCTCACTCGGAGGTTTAGGCCTCGGCGCCTCCGCTTCGGCGCCGTTGTCCAAACTGCCCGCTTTGAATAGTGTTCTTGGATCAGAATTGCTGCTACTGCCCGTCCTCGTCGGAATCATCATAGATCCCGTGGCCGACATCTTCCTCTGTTCATCAGGTGAGAAACTGCGTTGGCGACTACCGTCCTCGGGTCCTCTGTGGCCTAGTCTTTGTGGGTCTTCGCTGCCTCGTCGAGGCGGCCTATGTGGCATATTTCGAGTATCAGTAGGGCTATGACTCCCAAAGCTTTCAATTTCGTCGGAATCTCCTAATAAAGGGCCCGGGGTGCTATGCTGTTCCTGAAGCCTCAAGTAGTCTTCCTGCAAACTAGTGTACTGCCTCAGAAGGTGCGTGTGTGCCTTATGCACCTCAACAAGACGCAACTTTGACGCCGCAAGCGCACTATCAAGCATCGCCTGAAAGTTTTTGGTCGCTGTGCTATGCGCGTTCTGCGCAACGTCTTTCATGTGAATTTTCAGATCTTCAATCTCCGCCGCGTTAGCCCGTTTCGTCTTTAGAAGTTCTTCTTCGCGTGCTGAGAGCTGCATGTTTAGTAGCTCGATTTTTGAATTCGCTATATCTTCACGTGCTTTAACATCCTCCATCTCGCTTTCTTGGTTTTGGAATTCGCGAAGATGCTCTGTCAGGCGGTCGACATCTGAACGGAGTTTCTCGAGATCGTCGAGCTCGACTTTGATGGCCTGGAGTTTCTGGCTTGATTCCATTTCACGCGCTTCACTCTGAATGACTAGTTGTTTCAGCTCCTCGCTGTTCTCGATCGATTCTTGGAGGTCGCGCCGTAGGAGCTCGCCTTCAAGAATCCATTTCTTTTGTTCGTCTTTCATTGCGCGTAGTTTTGCGGCCAGATCTTGCTCCCATTTTTTTGATTGGGCTCTGCTCTTGTCGGACTCTTTCTTGGTTTGCGTAGTGAGGTTCTTGGCCTCCTCAAGCTTGCCCTTCAAAATTTTGTTGGCGTTGATAAGATTCTGCGTTTCAGCTTCGACAGTCGCTTCACGGACTTGCATACGGCGAAGTTGGCCAATGTGCGATAGATGCTGCTGCTTGAGATACCGCTCAAAGTTAAGATCATTCCGCAAAAGCATGATTTCGCGGCGGAGAAATGCCATGTTTGTGGTGTCTCCCACTGATGGTCTCAATGATGGCGAGCGAGGGGGCAATTGAGCAAGAGATTGTAGATATGTATCAACATTGGCCGAGGAGTCGGTATTGTTTCCTCCCATCGAAGATAACGTGGTAGAGCTTTCATTTGGCAATGACTGATGCAAACCTCGGTGGAGTGATTGCTGAGAATTGAGAATATCGTGCAGCGGCGACATTCCACGTTGATTTAGGATCCCCGGGCTATCAGAACGTATGTCTTGGATTTGGTTCGTTGACATTTGAAGGTCAGAAGATACCGACGGGTTTGTTCTCGAAGATAATCTTGCCAGCGCGCTCAGTTCAGGTGGGCCATCGGTGGATACGGTATGTCTCCATCCTGAGCTCGGCGTTTCATGTGAGAGCCGCTGGGGGATCAGTGCTTCTTCGGAGTCCGTTTGAGTAAGTAACGTCTGAGCTGGAATATCTGGGTTGCTGTCACGGTTTGGTAAACTAGAAAATCTCGTCATAGGAGGGGCGTTAGTCGATCCATGGTAGATGGGCACACAGAGAGACATGCAAAACGTGACCACATCAGATGCAGCACTATTCATCCATCGATGGGCATCCGTTAACTCGGACTCGATAGTTAGAGAGAAGAAGTTAGGATGGAGCAAATGCAATTCCCTAAACGGCTCCGACCGCTTGCGAATTTCGCTTGGTTCCACGTCGATATCATCGGCTCCTGGGAAGTTGGCGTGTCTGAGATACCGGCTCGGCTTTCTAATGTAGCTCATGAAATTGATTGGATAAAGCCCGTACAAGAACGTAAAATAATGTAACAATTCGGGCAATGTCTCGTCGTCTGATTGAAATGAATACGACAGCTTCTCCCACGGAACCTTCTCTTCTTTCCCCTTCTCGGATGATTCGGAGTTGTCGTTCTGTTCAGTAGAATCTAGCCTCAATCTTGGGGACAAAGCTCTTTCTCTTTCCCAAAACAGCATTCGCGTGTAAATATTGAACAGTGAAGGGAGGTGCTTCCCAGTCGAGACGGGTATATGTGGTAGGACCATAGTCAGGGCTGTCATTGCTAGAGCAACAACAGTGGTTGATGTATCGATTTGCAAGCACCGAAGAAGATTGTCGAAAAGAGTGGTTTGCAAGATAAGATGTAAATGAGGTGGTCCATGGCGAATGAATTCGCTGAGTAGAGACAAAACTTGGCCACGGTGCTCTCGCTTCACGAAGTATTTATCTATACCGGCAAGGAGAATCTATTGGGTAGTCAGTAGCTGTAGTAAGGCCGGCGGTTGGGTGACCAACCTGAGGTCTTTTCTGTCCAAACGCCAATAGAACGGTTTTAATTTGTTGGTCTAGATAATGTGCCATGGCGTCCGCTTCGGTAGTTGCAACCCTTGATTGATTAAGCCATACTCCCAAGAGTTTATCTGCTAACATGGTGCAGCTTTCCCGCACTGCTTCGATCCTCGCACTGTCGCCGTCGTCGGCCTCAAATAACAAAATGTCGAGCAGAAGCTGTCGAGTCTCTCTTGCCAGCCCCTTTCCGTCTCCAATATTGCTCAATACTGGTACTACAAACACCTCCCACCACTGTAACCACTGCGCTGCGCTCCTGATGGCAGGTATTAACTCGTGCAAAATAGCGATGAAGATTGAATAGCGTTCAGGCTTATCCTGGGCTTGCTTTTGCCAAATCGACAAAAGCTCCTCTTGGAGCTTTTGTGAGTCGCCATCCTCAATTGGGAGATTCTTATCCAGGTATGCTTGAATATGATCGATCAGGTCACTAGACAGTGGAAGAACACCGCTCGAGACCTGGTTATGGATTGACTTCACGACATCTTTCAAAGATCTAGGGCATTAGTTAGCATAGCTGCCACAGCCAGGGGAAGCCCCTTATTCCGACATACCCAGACGACATTCTAGCTATGGATTTGGTCGTTGGTCTGGGTCAATGGTGATAGGGCAGTCCCAAGGGATCGTCGGTCCTCAAGACTCTCGTAGGAAGGCGGCTGCTCCCGTCACAGCGGAAGCAGTTTATGACATTTGGCGGTGACGAGATGCTCGTCCGGCGAAAGGTTTGGCTCAGGTTTGTTACTGTGACAATCTTTGGGGAAGTTTTGCGATATCTTTAGGTTGTGCAGCCTCGCGAAAGGGTTAATGTTGTTGCGTTAATCTGCCCCCTCGTCGTTTTACTCGGTACAAAAGATAAGGACGTGATACATAGCTAATCGCATCATATGCTCTTATCTTCTCCAGAGATCGTTATCTCACATGCCTTGCAAAGTACCCTAGTCGTACCTATATTCATATATTCATCGTATGAACTTGATAAGGATATTTGCTTTTTTGGATTATATAAATATAAGCCAGATCAAAACCCAGCCAGGTATTTCACGTCACATCCCTGGTCTGCTTATGTAACAAAGAGGGCGTCATGCAAAAATGCATCCACTAGCCGAGTCCTCTTTGGGAACTGAACTACGAGCCTCGGCAACATCATCAGCCTCGTGTGAACGACGGGCCCGCAAATGCCGTTACACTTCTCCATTCCCCAATTCAACCACCACTCCTTTAACGACTTCTGAACACCTCCTCCCGATGCTCCAAAATGGAGTTTATGTCGGCTCTTCAGGGCACCTTCGATGACCACAAACCCTCCCTCTTCGAGCTCCTCTCCGAACAACAACTCGCCTCTCTCATCCCGCCATCCCTCCGCTATCTCCTTACCATCGCCACCCACCGCCATCCACGCTATCTACTTCGTGTTCTCAACTCCTTCGATGAGTTATACGCATTATGTATGCTCATTGTCGAGCGGCATTTCCTGAAAACCCACGGTGGTGGATTCACCGAGAACTTCTATGGCTTAAAGCGTGAGAAAGCGCTACGGGGCGAGGTGCCGCGGGCACAGGTCGGCGCACCGGCCCTCGTGAGGGAATCTCTGAAGCTCACCGAGAGAGACATATGGAAGAACCTAGCTGTGATGGTTGGGTTGCCATATTTGAAGGCGAAGCTCGACGAAAGCTACGAAATCAATGCGCCGCGAGCGCTCCTCGGTTCGGCATATACGCAGATGCCGCAAAACCCAACAGTCAAACAGCGATTTATGCATTATTACCGCTGGTTCTTACGGAATATATACCCAAGCGTAAATGCTGCATACTACTTCTCAATGCTGGCATTTAATCTGGTATATCTATTCGACAACAGCAAATACCATTCGCCGTTCATGTGGCTTATTGGCACACGGATGAGGCGCCTTGGAGAGGCGGATTACAGGGCCATTGCCGCACTTAATGACCCGCCTAAACGAGGCCCAGGCGCCAGACCGGGAACGACGTCGATATTCAGCCCCAGGACACTATACCCGAGGTTATTGTCGAGCATGAGCATACTACTGCCAACGAGTATATTCGCCTTGAAGTTTTTGGAATGGTGGTATGCATCCGATTTTGCACGGCAGCTGAGCAAAAAGGCTAGCGAAAGCTTGGAACTGCCACCACCGATAGTTTCGGGGATCAATAGCGTCGCCCTTGGCCGAAAGACACCAGCAACTTCGGCGAATGCCGATAAGACAAAGACGGAGGAGCCTTCGGATGTTCCTGAGAACCCACCAGTCGCAGCTTTGTCACTGCTGCCTATTTATACTGTCCAGCTTCCAGAGAGCTCAGATTTATGTCCTATATGCGAAGAGGATGTTGAGACGCCAACCGCATGCCAAACCGGTTTCGTGTACTGCTACACGTGTATACATAAGTGGGTCAATGGAGACCATGATAAACAGGAGGAGTTTATGGCCGGTAAAGAAGGCAAGTGGGAAAGTGGACAGGACCGATGCGCTGTCACTGGAAGAAGGGTGTTGGGTGGAACTGATGGGTTGAGAAGGGTGATGGTTTAGAACTTGGTGCGATAGATTCACCAAATAACCTGTATATTTCCCCAGCGATAGGAGTTTGGGCTTGATGATAAATTATAAGAAAGGGTATAAGGCATTATGTACGATATTTTTACCTCATCATAGATAAATATTTGAAACCTACCTCAACTGCACGTGATACACGGTTTTGACACCTGAGCTCCAGTGCTTTGGGAATTGGCAGAATAATTGCCAATCCAAGTTAATATCGCAATTCACCGTCAGCGGCGTACATGTATAGTTTTCCAGTTATGCTTGGTGGTTTGTAGGATCACATGGCGGTTGGCAAGGCTGAAAATCCAATACATAAGCGCGCCTCCGCGGCTAAAAAATTCCAAGCGCCGCCATCTCTGGACCTCAATCCGTCTCAATCCATCCTCACTCAACAACCACAATGGCGACATCAGCTGCTAAATTTGCAGGGCCATTGCGCCTAGGCACAAAACAAGTTTTCCTGTTCGTCCACGTCCCTCTCCCGGAGACTCCCAACCCCATACTGACTATTTTTCCCCAAGGCCAAATTTCACCATAACCCTCACTCGCAACAAACCCCAAACTCCAGCAACCCACGCTTCCTTCATCGTCCCCCTCAACCTCAACAAGCTCGATCTTCGCGACTACCTCTTCAATGTCTACAATGTGCGTGTCCTCGGCGTACGCTCATACATCCAACAGCAAAAAGTTCGACAAGACAAGCCCGGAGCCCGGCGCCCACAACAGCGCAAGTGGTACCGCCCGCGAGCCATCAAAAAGATGATCGTCGAGATGGAGCACCCATTTGAGTGGCCGGAGGAGACGACGGATCTGGAGGCGTGGGACAAGAAGACGTATGATGCGGCGAGGGACGAGCAGAAGGCCGACCAGGAGGCGAATCAGCCGACATTTAAGAAGCAACCGAGCAGAGAGAGAGAGAGCATTGCGGAGCAGGCATCGAGATTGTTGGACGGAACGGATGCTTGGAAGTCGAAGGACGAGTGGGAGGATGTCGGAGAGGAGATGGAGGTGGAGCAAGATGTTGTGCTACCAAGGCAATAGGGGCGGGATTAGAAATTGCCCGCGGACGGATGGCATTGTTGTATTATAAGTATTATATGGGAGCATGTGTAATTCTATGTTCATGAAGTCTTCAACAAGCAATATCTGATTGCATATACTATGGCGAATATTTCCAAGTCCCGGTTTGTGAACTTGTGGCATCCGATTCGAGCTGCTTCGTGCCCCCATTTCAAACCGGTACGACGCATTCTTCTATATCCCCAGCCACCTGTTCCGTGTCAGCGCATTCAGTCGTCCAATTCTCTAACCTCTGAAACTTCAGCACTTCATTACCCCACGCCCAACTGTCAGCCGTAAGGTTACGTGCAAAAATCTCCAGGCAGCGCGGTGGAGCTGGGGAATGAGGAAGCAGCGGTGCAAAAATTGCCATGAGATTTGGCTTCCGTGAGTGCATATCAGGCACGGCTATTATGACTCGGCGTTTGACCGACATGGGTACGATGAAGGGTTCATCTTCTGAAATCCCAACCTCTTTTCCCCTACCTGTTCCTGAGATTCCGTCGAGCTCACTTTGAGGGGCAACCTCGCACGAGTCTGTATCTATCTCTACGTTGGAGATATTTCGTCCAACGAGTAGAATCTCGTAAGGTTTCCTCCATGTTCCATCAACTGGTGACATTGGCTCCCCGCTCTCTGTGATTTTGAGCCACACCCATTCCTCCACAAGTTCGATGCCCCATTCCGCAAACAACCCCCCATCTCCATCTTTCCCAAGAAGCAAGTCCCTAAATGACTCTTTATTTGTAATCCAGACTCCTACTAAGCCGTTTTCTTGAAGCTTGCTTCTGATGGGAATACTTGATAATAAAGCGCTGATCTCCGACAATCCGTAGGATGTTTGGTAACTTCCTGCTCGGCGTGCGGAACGGTTTGGCCAAGGGGGATCGAGAATAATGAGAGGAAACTGAGGCGCGTTCTGGGCGAATATGGGAAGGGTGGAGGCGATTTCGCCTTGGATGAGTGCGCTGTTCACAGGAACGATAGCGGGGCTGTTGCCTCCTGGAAGGGGGAGGGTAATTGTACGACCAGAGGTGTTCTTGTAAAACAGTAATGGAGATGATGGTGATGAATCACTGTCTTCTCCCTGGGTGTTGCTATACTGGTGGCCAGTTGCGGATGGTGACAGCAGCGGAGATGAAACATCATTGCTTGCTACCCCCACGCCGTGACTGATGTGATGACGTTTCGCCTCTCTCGCGTCCTGCAAGCTGGATAACTCCTCATCATAACATGAACGTGAGAGACACCAGGCCAGTGAACCATTGCCATCCTTCCCTATAGCCGCCCCTGCTTCTTCTAAGGCCAAGGTGAGAACTCGGCGAAGGATTAGGTCGTTGATATCTGGCACTTTTAGGGCAGCAATTGCTTTGCGTGATTTTGGCTCCAGAGATGGGTATGGCTGTTTTAATGGGGGCGAAGACCACAGTTTTCTTTCATCCTTATGTTCGAATTGTTGCGCAAGCTCCAAAGAACGAGGGATGTCGAGTAGCGTGACTGTATGGTCTTCATTTTGCCACAAAACGCAGGTCTTCTCGTTGGAGTTGGGGTGTGCATTGTCACCCATGCTTGTACCTCATCATCCCAACTCAGTGATAACTTGTATCTACACCAACAGTATATTTTCATTAATGTCTGGTAGTCGTTGTCGCCGACGTTGCCGCCATCTCATGATATCGTCGAGGGGCACGTGCCTCAAATATTTTGTGGCAGACTCACAAATAAGTACCTTTTGCATATCAATTGTACTGTAAAACTACCTTTGGATTTATGCTTTGAAGTACAAATTTCGTGGTTGGCCAGTCCATGAACTAGTTTAGCTCACAGTTAGGCCAGATCAAATGCAAGCCGTTGCATTTTCGCACCCGCATATCGTCGGCTACGGGGCCTCGGCAGGGATCTTTCTTCCCCATTGCCGAGCTTTCCAGTATCAATCGATTAATGACGTTCTACTACCAACCCTATCCCACTACCA
>JPJR01000801.1:0-33340 GCA_000750675.1 Pseudogymnoascus sp. VKM F-3808 | reverse complement strand
GGGGGTGGGGAGGGGGATGTCGGTGTGGAGTTCGAGGACTTCGAGGCCGCCGGTGTGGGGGATCTTGATGGCACGCATGGTGGAGGGGAGGGTGGGGGAAGACATTGTTGTGTAGGTTGAGGTTTTGGTTTGTGGTTTGGGGAACTGAGTGGCTGATCTGGCGATTGGGGATTTGGATCTTGTAATTAATTGGGAGATTCCTGGTGATGGGATGTTGCGATTGAGGGCTGCAGATGTTATATACCTGCGCGGCACAAGAGTACTTGGCGGGGTAGGTGGAGAAAGCTTATAAACACAGCTTCGTAGTCCAATGGAGCGGGGCAGCAAAGGTGCGGACATAGGCGGTCTTTGAACGGGATGGCGACAGATGGCGACGGCGATGGCGCGGGGTTAATCGAGATGCTGATTAATCGTGTAGTACTCGTGCTATTGTTCCAATTGAGGGAGAGGTGAATCACGAAGTGTAGTTTTGGTGGGAGATAATGGGGGTTTTGACTGGTTTGGCGTATGAGGAGGGGTAAAGATGGGATGGCGTCAGTATTGGGGTTATTGGTAATAATAGTATGGGGTCGGTACTTATAGCTCGGCACTTTCCCGGGTGACGATTTGAGCTGTCGCACGACTACGTTTAAGCTGCCCCTTACTTTATATTTTGTACCGGTTAGTCATAATCTAACATTTTTTGTGGGATAGGTTCTATTTTATCTGTAGTTTCTAGGTCGTCGGAGCGGTTTCGTCACGCTATATACAAGTCCAGCCTGTTCGAAAGAAGAGAAACCATCGTATGCCATGCCATGCAAGCTTCAATGCGAAAAGCCAATAGCGCCATATCGCTCATGCAGTGCTCTTGTGTCCCTTTCCTACTTCCTCCTCTGAAATGTTGCGCAGGATCTCCGCGACGCTCCTGATGCCTTTGAGCGAGTTCTCGTCTGAGCCCTGGCCAGGCACGAACTCGGCGTGGGCGAAATCAATGAGTTTGACGCTGTAGATCTTGGGCAGGGCCTGCTCATCCTCGTCCTCGTCCTCGTCATCGTCGATGTCCGCATCTCCATTGACGAGTTCTTCGATCCCAACTCCATTCGTTGTCACCTCTGGCACCGCATCCCCATTTGTGGCAGCGCTCTGTCCGACCCGCGTAGCTTCCTCCATAGCCTCTCTTAACGCCTTCCCATCGCCCTCATAGATAAACAACAAGCTCGAAGAGTACATCCTCGTCTCTACACTCTCGAGCACCCTCTGTGCCTCCTCCACCTCTGCCAGAAACGCCTGCGCCACCAGCTTCCCCAGCTCCTCATCAACGCCCGCGCTCTTTCCCGCCCCCAAAAACTCCCGAAATGCATCAGCCACGTTGTCAACCCCGATCTCTTCCCTCCCATAATTTTTATCATAAATCTTATACCCATCCGCATCGACATGTCCCCCCCTCGGCGCCTCATCCCCCTGCCACACCCTCATGCCCGCGATCCGGAACCCATGAGACGCGTGCGTCGTCTCAGCCGTAATCTTATCGAACCTCACGCGCTTCTCGGCCGGCGCATCATCCGCCCACAGTCGCACACCCAGCTTCACATCGAGGATATTGGGGCGTCGGAAGCCGTGCGTCGCGTTCTCGAGCACGAGCGCCCGGTCCGTCACGATGCGCTTCGTCTTGATGAACTTGTGGTGTAGCACGAGCTGCTCGGCGTGCCCGGGCGGGGTTGTGGACTTGGGCACCGTGGTCGCGTCGGCTTCGTCGAGAATGGCGGTCTGGGATTCGGAGAGGGCGAGCGTGCCGAGGAATGTGGGCATCAGGTCCGCGAAGGCGGGGTGGTGCGCGGTGGTGTATTCGTAGAAGGCGATTTCGGTCGCGGTGCACGGCTTGACGAAGAGCTCGCCAGCGGGGTCGGTGAGGGTTCCATCGCTGCGTGGGTTAGTGGATTTGTGCGTGCTGGGAGGGGGTGGATGGGTGCGGCGCATAACATACTGTCCAGCGACGGCGTGGTCGAAGCCGACCAGGTCCCCTATTTCGGGAAGCGCCCTACTCATTATGCTTTTTTTTTTCTTCTGTAATAGTCTATAAAATGATCATGCTGGAGAAATAAAATGAAAGCCGAGGGTACAGCGCCGGTATTTAAGAAGCAATGGTGGTAGGACGTATGGAATCTATGTACTCGAGTATGTACGCTACGCGCGCGATGCGTTGGTAGGAGTAGAAAGCAACGAAGATGCGCGAGGCTGAGTAGCCGGCGTAGCGGGGTGGGAGGTACTTGCGGTCTGCCAGGCGGTCTGTCGTGGCAATTTAACCTATTCTGGTCCATATATGAGCTGCCCAAGCACCCCCCTGTGGTTGTGGCTGTAGTGGGGGATAAGCGCTGGGATTCTGGGATTTTGGCTGGATAAATGAATAAAATTGATTAAATTAAGGGCATAATTCATTAAAATTCACAAATTCAGAAACTGACGCACCCAACCCGCCACAACGGCCGCGCCCAACCCGCGCCTCCGCCACAGTCACTACTGCCGCCTCATGCCCACAATAGGGCCTGACGACGTATGGGATTGCGTATAAGATCACGAAGTCTGCATGACAGCTTGCGAAGTGCATATATTCCTTTCCGATATGTTGGACGCGGTGAGCATGACGAGGCTGGGAAGCAAACGTAGTTGCTCTGTTGAGAGCACAGCCCGCCTTCCTTCACCCCGCTCCTTCAGACACCAACAGCGGCAAACACATCAAACAAACTCCCAAGATGAAGGATGAAGGCAGGGGCACCAGTGTTGGGAAATGCATAACACGCCAATTATGCTAACATATTTGACGCTGGAGACTATTATAACTATTTGTTGGCGCTTCCGTAAGTTGTGGCTAGGTTGGCTTATTCATTCATCTCGTGCGCTTCGATCTCATCTCACTCTCAATGTCACACTCAGCCTCAAACTCGTCCTCATATTTTCTTCTAACTCCGTGAAGCCGTGCCGTGTTCCAGCGTGAACTGCGCCCCTATGTATGGTGATAGCTTCAATAAAGCAAAGCCAACAGTTTCTTGAAAATATCCGTCATATCAGGCCAGTGCCTGCTAACCTCAACTGCACTCTGCCTGTCATCGTCTGAATTCCACGCTTCAATTCGTAATTTAAGCTTTATAATGTCTAAAGCAAGCATTAGCAATTGCAAACCTATAAACCCCTTCAATTTTGAGACCGTTTCTATATCTGAGCCTTCCAAGGTTGTTTGCTGGCTGCGTCCGTTGACAGACGAGCAACCTTGAACCCGTCCATTCCTCACAAACATTCTATTCTTCCCAACATTCTATTCCCCGCAAACATCCACCTTCACTCAGCCTCTGTCACCATTTCCGTCTACGTTTTTGCAACACATTACAAAGGTGATTTGTTTATCCTGAACATCTACACTCACATCCATTGTGATAAACTGACACAGTCCCGATCTCAGCTGCACTGCCACCACAACCAACATGACTCCACATGCAGAGGAACCTACCACGACGACTTCAGACGTCGCCTCAGAAACATACCCTGAGACCAACACCATGTCTGAGATTGGCCATGGCCTTCGATACACCCCACAAGAACTGACGAAGCTCAGGCCAGCTTTGATGTCACCCAAAGCCCCCCTCCAGCCTGACTTCCCGGCTCCAGATGAAGCTGTTGTCCAAGCCAAAACTTCGGCTGAAATTATAGCAGCTCCAGATACCAAGGCTGAGGTTGAGCATCAGGCGGAGTTGGCTGGGGAACCTGCGGCTGTTATTGCTAACGAAAATGGCGATAATCATGGCCACATCGAAACGGCCAACTTGAAGATTGAGGATTCTGTATGGTCCACCGAAAGCCAGGTGGCTGCTCCTGATACTGGCGCCCCAGCAACGGCGGTAAAGAAAAAGAAGAAGAGCAGTGGCAAGAAGAAGAAGCCAAATCCCACTGGGTTTGAAGAGTTCTATGCTGACCCGCCAATCACGCCGGAGGATCACAAGGAGGAGGTGGAGCAGTTATACCACCAGTAAGTTATACTCGATTCTTTTGTAAACGACTCTCTAATTGTGTAGTGCTCGGCCATTTGCCGAGAGAATCGAGACATGCATCCAACGATACCGAGCCAGACGCAAGCTCGACGAACACCGTGCCAACATATTCAACAAATACTTGTCTCTGGGTGGTATTGACACGACGATGAAGGCATTCACTGGGGGGGTGGACAACGAGACACTGGAAGATTTTGATGGCCCCACGATCGCTGATATCAACGCCACCGATGTTATGTTCAGCGGCGACGGGTCGGGCAGTAAATTCTATGATCCCAGCGAGCCGCAAAAGTGGGTGGTAGATTTTGAGGGAATTGCCAAAGCTTTTCTGTAAGTTCTTAACGCAGACATCTCTCTCTATTACTGACCCCACTAGATCCTCCAGCGCTCCATACAACTTCGGCATTCACAACCAAGAGCTGGTGCACAACTACTGCAACGTCGTCAAGAACTTCCTCAACTACGTCCTCATGCACGGAGTCTGCCCCGAATACACCAAGTCCATCATCGCCGCGCAAAAGATCTGTGACCTCGCCAAATCCGAGCTCCCAGCTATCCACGACATCAGCGCCTCCTTCCCGGGAAACTTTCACAAGGCTTTGTCTATCATTTGCCATGGCTACTACAGGCTGTTATACGTCGACCCAGACTCCATCCCCGACCGCCCCGCCGACGCAGACCTGAATGAGTACATGTCAATTGACCATGCTCATCGCACCTTCCGTGCAGCAATGGCGCTGATGGGTACAGACGCCCAATGTGCCGCCATTGCCGCTACGAGCCTCGAGGAGTACCAGGCCCCTGCCGTTATTGACGAAGAACTCCGTGGTTTCGAAGTCGTAAGCATGACTCTCCCAAACGAGACGCTGCGCAACAGCTTTTCAGGTATCCGCGCCGCAGACGGTCGTACCGGCACGATTAATCCCCTCGGGCTCCTCATGTGCAAGCCCTGGATGCACCCCTGCCAAGCCACTTTGGACCTCACCGTCGAGGAGCGGGAGCGAGCGGCCCACCCACCGGTGTACAGCGACGAGACGTTCTGGGTGGATGAAGATCTCCTGGAGAGTTGCTTTGTGGGGATGAAGTTCGTGGGCGTGGTGAGAACGCTGGGTATGGGCGTGAAGTATTTGGACAACGTGACTGTTATATATGCCAGCTTCTACACGTTCGTGGAAAACGAGCGTATGATAAATTGGAAGCCTCCGAGGGAGAACGAGAGACTGCCACCTTCCTGTGAGGATGGGGAGGTGCCGGTTGTGGAGGGAGAAGGGGATGGGCTTGAGGAGTAGAGAGTGGGTCGGGGGTCTTTGAGAGCTTGTTTATGTGGTTTAGAGCACGATACCTGACTGCGATGATTTCGGGGTTGTATAATAGGTTCATAATATTCAGTGAGAGCATTATAGACCCTAATAGACTTACGGAGGTCTATTACAATGATATATTATGATTTATCATGTGACCGTTTCTGTGATTTTACATCTTTCATACTTTTATTCTAGGACAGCTTGCTGATAGGGAAGCAGGACATGATGTCCCAGTCTAGTTTTTTCCATCTTAATTACTTACTCTAGCTGGTAGACTTGCAGGTTAGTTAACATTAGCCCCCAAAGCCTAATCATTATACCATGTTATAATAGCCCTGGTGGTAGTTAGCTTGATTTTGACTCATTTGGGTGGAATAGCGCTGTACGCTATCACGGTTCCTGGACCGAGCGTACCTGGTCCTGGAGTGGCATGATTGACGATGGCCTCATTTAAAAGATGATTTGAAAACAAAACGAATGACCCGGTCCATCAGGTGAGTAGTGGCATGGACGTAAATATGGCCCATTTCCCAGTTCTCTTTTTCAAAAGCGCAAATATCCAGACCTCTACCGTCTTTCACCTATTCTTGCTTGCTCAGTGCCTCGTATTCTTCTATGCTCAATTATAGCAGCTGCTATCAAAATGAAGCTCTTCCAGAGACTTATAGCACTTCTTAATGGTCGTTCTACCGTTGACACCAACCCAATACCTCGACCCGATAGCCTTGAGCATTCACCTCTTAAAGTGCTCCCGATAGAGCTCATTGGGTACATTGCAGAATTTTTGCCTCTCCACGCGGCCGTCTCATTCACCCTGACATGTGGGCCAGTTTGGCATATATTGGGAAACTGCTATCTCGATCGGCTCAAGACAAAAGGCCATGAAACTCATCGACTGGCATATTTGGAGCTTCTAGAGAGAGATCTACCCCGGCAAATCTTATGCAGCGATTGTCGGCAGTTTCATAGTGATAGTTTTTGGAAACATCTCTCACGAACTTTCTCTACAAAACACTATCCGTGCGCAGAGACTGATATCCTGGCAGATGTGGAACAATATATTCATAGAGGATTCTGCTCCTTCTTATTTCAGTCGGCTATGAAGCTTCATCGTCGTGGCCTTGACTGCAGTGTGGACATTGCCATGTTAACGAAATCTCGATCTTCGTTTGGGCGCGGGTATAACTACCGATGGGAATCTATACCTCGAATTATAAATGGCCATCTCATACTACGATATCAGCTGTGGCTTCTGTTCCCAGCTCGTCAAGAGGTTATAGTTCCCAGAATAAAATTTATGGATGTCTGCCCGCATTTGAGGTTCAACTGCTCAAGTTCTATGGGAATAAGACAAAAAATGGCTTGCCGAGTAAGCCACTGGGAGAATTCGGAGCGCAATCTCAACTGTCCGATATGTTCAGGTCTGGTCCAGTGCAAGACCTGCCCTACTGAGTTCCAAATCAATACCAAGAACTTCCCCAAACATGGCATGTGTTTGGTATTGACTCGCTGGATGGACCTGGGCGAGGGCCGGACTCTATCTGATCCGACATATGCAAGCCATGTCAGTCACAAACATAATTCGAATTATCAATATGTCAGAGTTCCATTCGAAGCAGGATCTCTTAAAGCTGCGTACGAGGGAGAAAGGTCTGATTTGGATAATTTTTTAACTCCGAAACACACCTTTGAGTTACTTTGGATGCCCCCGCGGTAAAGGGTGTGATAGTGTCGTCCCATCTGAATTCGATGTTGAAATGCCAACCATTCTAATTTAGTTCTAGATTTCTAGAATAAACATATTGGTGAAGAGAAATCGACCGAAGATCACACGGCAGATACCCACTCAAGCTTGCCAGCATGAATAACGTTGCGTTTTCCAAGCCATTGCGCTTTCCAAGTTATTTAGATAGTATGCAGATGCTTACAACCAGAAGCTGCAGCATGGCCGATTTCCGGCTTTATGAAGCCTCGGTTTATAATAATGCTAAATTAAACAAAGTGATAGCTATCATACTCGTATATCTTTGTGTCTAGAGAGCTATTGGTTCTTTCATTGGGGGGTTTGGTCGGCTGGGTCGGCTCGGACGGCTTAAATCAAGTTAGTAAAGTTGAAGATCCTCTGCTAGCACCAAAATAGTTAATACTATAAGGTTGAAGCTCGACTTGCGATTGCAACGTTGTAGGCTGGCAGAATAATAGATGCAACGTAAACTGTTATAAGCTATCTTAATAGTAATAGATAGCTAAAGAAATGTCCAGATTATCCCGTAGCGGGGTAGTGGTCTAGCTGTCCCACAGGCACACCCGTCATTCAACCGATCAACAGACATGTGCGGGGTTGGACACTCTCCCTACTTTTAGTATATATAGAACGTCTTTGAAACATGTTTTATTCTGGCACCTCAAGCCTCTAGATAGCTAAAGAAATGTCCAGATTATCCCGTAGCGGGGTAGTGGTCTAGCTGTCCCACAGGCACACCCGTCATTCAACCGATCAACAGACATGTGCGGGGTTGGACACTCTCCCTACTTTTAGTATATATAGAACGTCTTTGAAACATGTTTTATTCTGGCACCTCAAGCCTCCATCGCCGCCATGGTTCATCTACATCGCATCACGTGCCTACGGGCTCTCGTTGTTGGCCTCCTCACTCTTGGACCCGTTGATGCTGCAAATGCCGGTCGTGTCAACAGGGGTAAACAGCTCCCCACAATATGGCCCCCTCCACAACAAATATCGTCGTCCGGGTCAAATATCAAGCTCAATGGTCCTGTAACAATCGTGACCAGCAATGGCACGGACTCTGTTACGATTGAAACAGTCAAGGCGGCCGTGGTTTCCGCTGGTGGTAAACCCAACCTCTCGTCCAAGCCTACGAATCACGGCACGCAGATCTTCATTGGAACCGAGGCAGAAAACGGAACGGCTACTGTCATTGCTAAGGCACTCACTGGCAACTCTGCGAATGGCCTCGACGCCGATGGCTACGTCCTTGCAGCTGGCACTTATAAGCGCCAGCCCACAATTGTCCTGAATGGTGTCGATGCGCGCGGCACTTTCTACGCGTCGCAGACGCTGCGTCAACTCGTTACCGGTCACTCTGTTCCAGGTGTCCAAGTGCGTGACTGGCCGCTCATGTCTATCCGTGGCTCGATCGAGGGTTTCTACGGTCTTCCTTGGTCTCACCAGGCGCGTCTAGACCAGTTCGTCTTCTACGGCAAGCACAAGATGAACACCTACATCTACACTCCCAAGGACGACCCCCTCCTCCGCGCTAACTGGCGCACCCTTTACAGCGGTGACGCCCTCTCCCAGCTCAAGGAGCTTATAGAAACTGCCAACGCCAACCACGTTGACTTCACGTTTGCTCTTTCGCCCGGCTGGGACGTGTGCTACTCGTCCGATGCTGACTTGAACGTAACTACCACCAAGCTTGATCAGATCCGCGAGCTTGGAGTCAGCAGCTTCTACATTGCACTCGATGATATCCCTCTGGAGTTCCACTGCGATGCAGACAAGCAGAAGTGGAACGACACAGGTGACTATCACTGGCTGGCTGACTCTCAAGCATTCTACCTGAACCGTATCCAGAAGGAGTATATCGAGCCAAATGGTCTTATCGACCTTCAAACTGTTCCGACTAACTACGCAGGAAGCGCACCTGACCCATACAAGGACGAGTTTGGCACCATGCTAGACAAGAAGATCCGCATTCAATGGACCGGTGAAGGAGTCTTCAGTGACCAGATCACCGTCGCAAGTGTCGTTCAGGCTGACAAGACCTATGTTACCGAGAACCTGTACATCTGGGACAACTTCCCAGTCAACGACGGCAAGCGTTACCGTCTGTTCCTCAACCCGCTAATCGGCCGTGACGCGGAGCTGTACAAGTACGTCGTTGGCTTCACCTCCAACCCTATGGAACAGGCCTACGCCTCTATGCCCTCGCTGGCCAACTATGCCGATTACACGTGGAACGGCCCGGCGTACAATGCCACCACCTCCATGGATGCAATTCTACAGGAGCTCGCCGGTAGTGGCAGAGGCGTCCACGATGCAGTCCTCGCGTTCGCCGACCTTAACCAGAATTGGCCATACCGTGACGCCATAGTCAATGCACCCCAGCTTAACAAGGACATTGCCGCCTTCTGGACCGCCCGCAATGCTTCGTCGAAGCATGGCAACAGCCACAACGACGGGACCTCGGCGCTGCGCAAGCGCCTCGCACTGCTCACCACACTCCCAGACGTCCTTCCACGAATGGCTATGAAGGGTTTCGCCGCGGACGTTGCTCCCTGGTCGACTGTTGCGATGCAGTGGGCGACTGCTTGCCAGCATTTGATTGCTATGCTTGACGCACTTGATGCCGGGAATAAGAAGGTGGCCACCGCCGAGTTCAACACCGCACAGGTCTGGGTTAATAAGACGCTGGCCAAGACTGTCAATGACAGCAGCGACAATGGCACATTTATCCCCAACTCGATCACCCCAATTACCGGTGACGGCGCGTTTGACACGTTCCTGGCCAACTCTACGTCCATTTATAAGGCTCAGTAGATGAGGGTACGAATTTAAGATGGTTGAATAGGTATAAATAATATAAACATCGTTAAAAGAGCGGAAAAATTCCCATGGAAAACCGTCGTATAAATATGCAACATTCCGTAACGGATAATGATTTCTAACATGAGACTAACTATGACCCTTTCATTACCATAGCATAAAGAGGCATAGCTTCATAAACTCGGATTCTTCAAACGGACTATCCTTGCTTTCGGGCCTCAGTTTCTCTCTCAGGGAAATGGCTCGAGATTTACAAGCTTGGCTCTCTGCAGACATCTCTTTCTCGCCATACAAAACACTCAACTTGTAATTGGCTCGCGCGAGCTGTCCCTCGGCCTCCTCAGCGAGAGTTTCTGATAAATCTACTAGCCGTTTGAGAAGCTCTCTATTCTGTGTTGGTCTCCAGTTTCGTATATTAGTCAGCTCACCGGAGAGTTTAAAACCTACATAGCTTCCGATAGGCGCCCCTGCCGAACGAGCATGCCTGCGACATCGTACATAGAATCGCAGGTCTTGAGCCTATTTCCCTGAAATTTCTGTCGAAATGCAAGGGCTTTAGAGGCAAGCCGCATTGCATCGTCGAGGCGGCCCCGAGCAAGACGTATGCGAGAAAGCAGAACCGTGTTTCCAACATATCGCGGATTTCCAGTGTTTATAAAACTGTCATCAGTGAAGTCCTTCAGTGCTGGGCATTTTTGCATCATTTCTTCGGCTTCGTTTGGTTTTCCCATTCGAAGGAGCAAGCTGGACATGTTGCTATAGGTGTTATCGACTCTGGTCTCTCCTCGGAGACGAATTGATAGTGCCTTTTCATGAGCTGAATACGCCTCATCCAGATCACCCATCTCAGTGTATGACAGTGCGATATTGTTGAAACTAGACGCAAGGAGCGGATCATCTGGTCTTAATAGGCTCTCACGGATCTTGAGTGCCGAGTTAAATAGGCCAAGAGCATTGGATGGGTTGTTCAGATCGAGGTCGATCAGTCCCGATAGATCAACTGCACTAGCAAATGCAAGAGACGTCGTATCCTCCAACCTTTCAAGTGCTTTATCAATAAAGTCTCGGGCCATGGCATACCATTCTCGTTCATAGAGATACCTGTCAGAGTTAAAAACCGAATCTTACGCGCACAGGAGGTGGAATGTGATATACCAGCTAGACCGTAGAAGTAATTCCCCGTAGAGTTGCGGGGCCAGAGGGTATATAGAGTACATTTTTTCGAGTTTAACCAAGTGACTGACATGGGAGAGGTATTTGTCGCATTTCGTCCAGGTTTGAAACTGGTGCCCAACGTCTTCGCTCCAGGTTTCAGGAAACCCGCAGGTAACAATACGGACTGCAGCATCAAAATACTTGCTCTGGTCGTCTTTGCTGAGTTCCCGAATAATAGACGTCTGTAATGCTCGATCTATTGACAGGCCCTCATCGTGCGCGCCCTTTCCAATAAAACCAGCTTGCACAAGTGCCGCTTCGGCGTCGGCGAGGCTCCTTCAATTAGCAAACAGTCAAAGTTGGCTCTACGGAAAAAATAATACTTACTCCATCTCATCTGACAGAAAGTCAAATTCCTTTCCCCAGTCAGGTGGATTCAACCCTCCTTGTGAACCTTCTGCAAGCACCGCATTGTCAATTCCATCGGGTTTTAAGAATGCTAGCAAATTTAGTAACGTGTAGGAACTGCCTGTAAGTTTTCTGAACGACATATCTCAGGCTAGATATAAAGTAGACTGTATATATTTTAAGTAACTATATGCGATATATGCTCGATATAAATACGCAGAGTGTATTCCACTGTTATTTCGTCTATTACTATTACAGTACAGGTAATCGTTGGATCCAACTGTTCGTGGCCGTGGCGGCCGAGCTGTTGGGACCAGCAGCCGCTGGGATTATACCAATCAAACCCATCACATGAACCGCGGCAAGCAGTGAACAAAACACCTCCGTGTTTCTTTAAGCGCCCTTGAAAGATGGCAAAACATAACGCAACTAAGTTAATTATAATGCGCTCAGTGTACTCGAGTGCTATTACTTGTAATAATTTCGGCAAACAAACTATTGCTGTGTCATACAACTACATATTGTTATCACAAACAGATTATGAGAAACAAAAGAGAAACACTTGCCTCCTCAAGTACGTACTAGGCTATCTAAACTCTCAAAAACTTTCTTTGCAAGATAGAACTTGCGCTGACTGCTTCGAAAATAGGAGAATCAGCTTTGTAGACCAGAACTTGGCATCCATCTTTCTACGTTCTCATAATGAGCTACAGTGGTATCGCAGGTGGGTCCACGATCAGGTCCAAAAGCAGCCAACACAGCTCTTCTCAACCTTGCACGGCTACGACCCCCAAAAAGACGACAGATGGATTAGTCCATTCTCGACTATGTGGAAAGAAATATCCCAATACATGACGGTACCTACTACGGTTAGCATTGACGGTATCGTTGCTCATCTCCAGGAATCCGGTATCATAGAATTTGGGAGCGATCCAAGCGCCCCTATCGCGGCGAAAAACCTTGTATTTGCTGTTATAGGATGGCAAACGATGCTATACCAAGCAGATATGCATTCGTGTCCCCCGGAGCAGTTGGCAATCCAGAGCGAAATGGGCGCGCATCAAGGCCTGGCCCGTTTGTGCCTCAAGCAGAGTCACTCCTCTTGCAAGAGGACGATGAAGCAATTTCTATTCGGATATGGATTACTCTTGCCCCCTCGCAATTTCGAGGGTTATTGGTCACTAGAGGACAAGAAGTCATTTGCAGAGTTTAAGAGTGCGTCGCCTGCTCATTTCAATGCTTATATCCTATCTTCTTTAGGCGGTGTGGGTATAGAATGGGTTGACAGTCTATCGTGTCATATGGAGTTCGATCCGTACTTGAACAAACTCTTCCTCTTTCGATACCCCTCATTCTGCCTTGCGAATATTCTTCCAGATGAGTCAGAACAGCCTTCAAAAAGTGTCATCCACGCATGTGCTACTTCGTGGGATAGCACCGGGCAATGGGCAACAGAAAGCGATGTTGCCCAAATGCTCCAAGAGATAATACGGTCGTATCGCCTCCTATTCGGTCAGAATAAGGCAAGTCGTCAACTGTTTCAGACACTTGCGCCATTTGAGAATATTCCAGAGAATGGAAAAGATCCATTTCTCGAGCGACTCTGTGGCCGGAAACACTACCAATCGCACTCTAATAGCCCCGAGCAAGAGAGAGAGACCTATGATCTAGTTCATGACTTTCCCATTCTTCGGAATCGATTATTGCCGCTACTACGGCACCTTGCGTCAAAGAAGCCGCGTACGTGGAAGCAATTATGGGAAGATAAGCGCGACTCTGCCTCGTGGCTTACATTTTGGGCCGTGATAATCATTGGCGGACTGGGCCTTATTTTGGCAATGCTTCAAACGATTCTCCAAATCGTACAAGTCATTCAACATTAAAACTCCACGATTCACTGCAGAGCATTACACCATCCGCTCTACCCAGCTTTGGATGACGCCTTCTTCCGTCGCATCGTACTCTCGGAGGCTCACCTGGTCTCCGTTAAGAAACGTATTCGCCTGGACAAAGACCCATTCCGGCTCCTTATTCGCGAGAACTATATCCCGCCATTTGGAATATTCGCCGTCTACCTTTGACAACTCTTCATAATAAGAGCGGCACGCCTGAACGTCAGCTGTACAGCGATACATGTGAAGCCTTAAGAGCATCCTTCCAAGGGCAGGTTTGCCATGCGTACGAATTTTGGAGCGATCGACTTCAACGACAAGACTTTGCTTTGCTAAGTCGCACTTGATGGACATAAACCCGTTACCGTCCGTTAACAGGCATTTCAACATCGCAAAATGAGCCTATGATAGCTACTCAATATCATATCAAAAATAGACGGAATAGGAGGACTTACTCTGCTATGCGCCTGCCCCCATTTCTAAGGTTACAAGGTGTTAGCTAATCGACGCTTTAAAACACTACATCTGAGGGTGATTTACGTCGTTATCAGTGTTGAAATTTTGTAACCCCCGAAGGCCATCGACGCCGAGTTGGAGATACAGGTTGTATGTAACTGTTTATACATTAGAGCAGGTACTACATACGCTCGACTGCAGGGGAAACTCACGGTCATCGTTGGTGATCTCAGAGTCTGCTGTGAATCCGAAAAGGGAGAGTAGTTCAGGGTCGTCCATGAGATATGCGCCTACAAGCTCAGCCCTGCATTCGTCAACTGTGGTTGCCAGCTCTCCGAATTGGCTTGTCCAAGTTTGGCCGGGTTTGTACCAACTAGTAATAGATTTTCCAGTAAGGGGATTGATAGGCTTATTAGTCATATCAAAGTTGTACTTATCGTCACCTTCTTGCACCATCATCTTGCCGGTCCCGTGGCCCAAGAGCTCGTGAAGAACAACCCATAGGTAGTAAGCAGAGAATTTGTGTTTCTGAAACGTCGCTGCCTCGGATTTGTTGATATATGGGCAGATCAAATATCTATTACTCTCTGCAGTCATTCGATTTGCCACTATTATGTTCTTAAAACCGCACTCTTGTCGAATGTCATTGTACTTGCTCTAGTTAGAAACTTTCCGCAAATAGGTGGCCTACAACGACCTACGTTTGGAAGATTAATTCCAGGGAATATAATCGTAGAGCAATATGCCAATGCTGTTATAATTAGCAAGTATCATAATTGTCCTTGCATAAACATACCATGCACGCTCGCAAAATCTGGTGGCTCAAAAAGCTCCTTCTCAAATGGCCCCTTACCATCATTGTCTGAAGAAGAAGAAGACTCAGACCATGGAAGACGCCCAATGAACTTGGCGGAATTGTCCACGAGCCTTTGAAGAGTTTTCGTCTCCTCGGAGTCTGAAATTGCAACTAAGCCTTCGAACTCTGCTCTGGTGCCGTGTGGGTCGCGGTAGGGCTCTACAAAGCCCATTATGTTCTCGATAACTGGTGCTTTATCCTTGATCCATGTGCGTTGCGAGTCACGGTATGAGTGGAGATTGCCGGTATGGAAGCTCTCTATGTACTGAGACAGGAATTGTTTCTGGGTATCATTCGCTGTATACTTCGATGCTTCAGAAAGTGACGCACAAATTTGCTTGAGCTCGTCACAATGGTCGCCCAACACGAGTTGAACCACGGGTTTTGTGTCCTGCTTTAGTAGAATCTCGTGGCTCGATATTCCGATATCTGTAGAAGCCTGAAGCACGCGAAAAGTTGGAGTCCCTGATATTATGCTCTTGCTAATGCGTGTATTCTCTGGGAATATCGAGACTTCCTGCAGGGCGCGTGATACTGATTCAACTTCTTCATTGGTGATATCGTAATCGCCAGGATAGTAAGCGCTTTGTGCGGTGCCGCTAGGATATCCCAGACTAAATGGAGGCGTGGTGAGGATGTCGTTGGCAAACTCGGTGTACAATTCTTGAAGCCTGGGAGATTTTGAAGCAAGCCTTTTTAAAGGATCAAGGCTACTGATATCAGGTACAAACTTCTGATCTCCCGATCCCTGTTACGATTTAGTATAAACGCAGAACGTATAGTCAATAATCTAATAATACGTACGTAGTAGTTCCCAATATTCGACAAGAACGTCGCCGCATACCTCAGAAATGCAGCACAATCATGTGAAGTGATGCCATCTTCGCTGATGAGGCTCTTCCAGTCGCCATGACATAAAGCATATAACTGCATTATGAAATCAAATATTGGTGTGGATTCTGGGGACACCTGCCGGAGTATTATTTTTGTTCCGTGCCATGCGGCGCTGGCAGGCGACAAGTAGATCAGTATCGTGCGCATGAATGAAGGATTGTAAGAATGGATAATTTACCGCGACATGTGATGCGCATATAGCTTCTCTCGTTGTGACAAGCTAGCAAATGCCTTTCCGATACTAAGTTGGTGAATTGGAGGGCGAGGTGGGCAGTGGCCCGATCTTTGGTCCCCCATATTAGGGATGTGAGATGGAAACAACAATCTCAATGGGCATGAAGTCCACGGCGGTTAGTATAAAAGGCAGTTCGTAACCTCGAAATATAGTAGTGAGCAAGTACGAGTAGTTGTCCCGGGTGTCGTTGGCGTTAGGTTATCGGAAACCCCACCGCCACACATATTCGGCTCGGATCGGCTTACACACAACCAACAGTCACGGCTTAATCCCTATTTTGATGGCCACTATAATTGTCACCAATGTCTCGCTTCAACTCCCGAACAACTATAACTTCATAAGCATAAATTCCGAATGGTCTTATATTATGACACCAAAAATTCGAAAACCCTGGCACTCCGAGTTCAATTTATCCGCCCTTCTCGACCGTGCAGGCCAGCTTCGAAATGTCCCCTGTGTATGTGATTTGACCCAGAAACCACAACGCGGAAGTTTAAACTGGGCTATATTTCTTTCCTTTGGTGATGGAGTGGAGTGTATGTTTCGCTCGCCTGTGGCTGAGGAAGACGGCATCTCTCCACAGGTTGCGATAGAAGTGCTTGAAAGTGAAGTTGCGACTATGAATTATATCAAGGAGAATAGTTCTATACCCGTTCCGGAAATCTTTGATTATAGGTTAGTTTAGAATTCAGTACCTAAATAACGCTGCATAAATTAACTTGAGGACAAGCTCTACGAAGTTGAATTCAATTGGAATTCCATATATTATAATGAGCAAGGCTCCCGGCACTCAGCTTCAGAATCTTAGATGGGATCCCCATCCACTCGAGAAGGGAATATTCCCCCAGAGGCAGCAACTCAGTAAAATGCAGAAGGAGAAGATAATGCAGCAACTTGGAGGGATAGTATCGCAATTATCAAACCTTCGGTTTAACAAATTAGGTTCTCTATTTCTAGAAGCTGGGGAATATCATGTAGGGAAGTGCCTTTCTCCCACGTTTATCTTTCAAGGCCGGGACACCTTACAGGATGTCAAGCAAGGCCCATTTACGCATGATGACGAATATTATCAAGCTCTAATTTCAGTGTTTCTTAGAAATTCTCAAGAACTTCGGCTCCAGCACAATGTCTTTTTCGCTCCTGTTCCAAGCCTCAAAGACTACGAAACATCTCAAAGCAGACGCTCTGCAATTTCTCGATGGGAAGATTTTGTAAAGATTGGTGGTAAAATCGACAGTGGTCAAAACAGGCTGGACTATTGCACCGCGGGCCACTTTTTGCAACAAATGGTACCACATCTTTGCGGGGAAACCCTTGGGGTCTTACCGAAGCCTGCAAATGGATTTCCATTCTGCCATCCTGACCTCAGTGCGAGTAATATATTTGTCGATAGCGAGCTCAATATTACTTGCGTCATCGACTGGGCATTTACATCTACTGTTCCCGTCTCCACTGCTCTTATAACGCCAGGCCTACCACATCCTCGGGATGGCACAGGGCCGTTCCTCGATTCAGCGTTTAAGACTAGCTTTATTGAGAATGGTCCCTATGACGAGGAAAAGCTGGCACAGACACTATGGGAATCCACCCGTAGGGCGTGGCTGTTTACCCGCCTTGCTCTCCTCGATGGCTTGCAGGACTACCACTATTTTAAGGAGCTATACATATCGGTCTATAAACCGACACAAGAAGTCAACATATCAGCTCTTTTTAAAGCAGCACAGAAAGAAGACAAGTTTGTCCAGCTTGCTGAAGAGCTTGCCGATGACGCAGAATGGGCACCTGAGGTCCTAAAAGACGAAGATGATTACTTTGCCATTATTGGCAACATGGAGAAACCTGTAGGAGGGGAGAAGGAAGCTAAGCTAATTGGTGTTGAGAGACATGCAATAGCGAGGAAGATCAACGTGGTTGCAGGGCTGAGCCAGGATTTTGTAGCAGACCACAGGTTATGGCGCTGGATTGAGGAAACGAAGAGAGGCTGCGAAACAGTTGCAGATAATGCTGATGCCTCAAAATACAATAGCTAGGAAGTAAATGGGCACATTCGTCTGGATCGGCATTTAAATCGCTGGCAGACTACGGGGCCACCGAACAACTGAAGGAGCAATTTTTAGAGTTGGACCCCAAATTTCCTTTCCCAAATGGGTGGGGATCTGCGGGTCGGGTACGCTAAGCCCCGCGCCACGTCGGCCCCTATCCGGGTTAGCGTGGATTAGGAGCTCAATCCCTGCATATTTTGGACAACACAGCGGCACATTGAGCCGAATAGGGAATAGTATCATCCATAACAACTTGATATTTGTTGTATCATTTCCGGATTCTGCAGTAAAGCTGACAATGCGACCCTTCAGCCTCAACGTTAACTTGGTGCTCTAGGGCTCGGCGTAGATCATCGCTCGTTTGAGAAACTTACGAGGCCGCTATGTGCTGACAGCAGCGGCGCAATGAACCCAGCTAGGTTCATATACGTCATGTTGCGATATTTGGACCCTGCGGATCTGCGATCGTCGACAAGAGCCAAAAATATATAATAACAATATGTCTCCTTTCAAAGATCCAGAGCCGGTACATAAAGACTACAGTAGCTCTTTGCACCCAATCCATGAAAATCAACATGCGTTTTCAACTTTACAACCTGTTTCTTCTCTCAACATGTTCCACATCAGTCCTTGCGGACTTGCTGGGACCCAGTTATGAAGCGCCCGTGGACCTGGCTAGTAACAAAAGCCTGGTCTCTGCAGCATGGAGGAACGCTACGGCAACCCTCCAGACATACATTAAGCATGGCAGCGAAACCTCGAAAATCGTGGCTGCAATGAAGAATATCACCTTCTCAGCCGGCCTGTTCTCACTTGAGGATGCTGGTGCCAGCAAGCTGCAGTTCCACTACACCTCCCCCGAAATTGCGAATGCACCCAATGGTACTCACAAAGTCGATGGAGATACCATCTACCGCATGGCTAGCGTTACGAAAGCTTTCACTGTCCTTGCGGGCTTGCTTGAAGTAAATAGCACTGACTGGGACCGCCCCCTTACCGATTTCATCCCCACGCTCGCCGAATATGCGAAGAAAAACCCTGGAGAAGACGATCCTATACACATCACTCAATGGGACAAGGTCACTCTAAGTGCTCTCGCTGCTCAGATTGCAGGAATTCCCCGTGACCCATTCCCAGTTGGAGAAATCTTAGACCCTGCTACGGTAGCGGCATTCGGCTTACCACCTCTGAATCCAGCCGACCCACTAAGCCTACCACCATGCGCACTTCCCGAGAATTATCACAACGGCGCCTGTGACGAAGTTGCATACATCGAGAGCGTCCAGAACCGACCTCCTGCGCTCCTTCCCTGGACGAGCCCAGCATACGCAAACTTGGGCTTCGTGCTGCTCGGCGTCGCCATTGCAAACATTACGGGCAAGCCCCTGACCCAAGTGTACCGCGAGAGCATCTTCGAGCCCCTCGGTATGGCATCCTCCAACGCTTCCACACCACCGGAATCCGAATGGCACCGTGCCGCCATCCCCGACCTCACGCAATTCGACCTCAATGCCGGGATTCTTGTCTCATCCGGTGGACTCCTCTCCACCACCAACGACATGGCAAAGTTTGGCGTCGGCATCCTCAACTCCACTCTCCTTCCCGACGAGGAGACGCGTAAGTGGCTGAAACCTGTCTCGCACACCGCCCACTTCGAATACTCTGTCGGCCGCCCGTGGGAGATCATGCGCTACACGCATTCGTCTGGGGTGGTCACGGATATTTATACCAAGCTGGGTGACTCAGGGGCATATAGTGGTTATATAGTCCTCTTGCCTGACTACAACGCGGGCTTCTCGATTCTCTCCGGCAGCACATCGAAGTTGCGATTCAGTGTCGTGGGGGAGGTTGCGGAAGTAATCACCTCCGCAATCGTACCTGCGTTGGCTGCTCAAGCTGCTAAGGAATCAGAGAAGAAGTTTGCAGGTGTCTACAATTCCACGGTGCATGGGCTGGAATCCTCGTTGGTATTGTCGGTCAACGAAACTAAAGGCGCTGCACCTGGACTGGTGGTATCATCTTGGACCAGCAATGGCACCGACGTCCTTGCACAACTGCCAGACAGTATTGGAGCAGGTCCATACAGACTCATTCCATCCATCTCAGACTCCGAGGCAGGAACTGAGGCGTACAGGTTGGTCGCGTCTCTTGATGCGCCAATCCCGCCAAGCGCAGACGCAGACGCAGGGGCAACTAAGGGACTATTCACATCGCTGAGCTATATCGTTGCGGACTGGATTAACCTCGATACTCCTACATATGGTGGCATTGGAATATCGCTTTTTGTATTCAAGATTGGTTCGGATGGGACTGTTGACGAGGTTAGACCGGAGGCATTTAGAGTGAGCCTGAAACGATCGTGTTGAGGATCGCGGGTGTAATTGAGAACAGAACTTTGGTAATGCTTCCCATTAGTTGGAAATTTAGAAGGACGAAATATTTAGTTTAGATTGTAATTTATATATCAGAATTTCCTTTGTATGTACGTCTATAAGTTGAAACGAGCCATGCTGCCCAAATTTTAAAACTTTAATTTACAAATCAAGGATGCTATACTTGTCTATGAGCTAAAGCAAAGCAGTCTTTCTGAATCCAAAAGAAATTTCCAAAGCGCTCATATATAAAAACAATGTCTAGAAACAGGTTCTGTAGGGGCGGAGCCTCGATATGTCACACTCCGTGGCAGGCATAGTGTAGTATATTATGGTATTCCATTCCTCGACAGGTCTAAATGATTCAACCCGACAAAAAAAGCTAGGCGCCATTACCATAGGAGGTGTTTTGATTCCATTCATCACACTGTCCGAGATTTTGGGATACTGTAGGACCAGACTGCATCGAATTGTTCACAGGGAGATATTGGGGGCCATATTGAGCTCCAACGGAAAGGATATTCATGGGATCATATCCCCCCCTCTCCTCGTCCATTTGGCCTTCGCCATCCAATACTTTATGGTCGACGAAATTCGGGTCGTCGTAAGAGGAGGGATCAGTGGCAGCGGAACCGAAGTAAGAGGCAGTTTCAACAGGGTTGGGGGTATATATCGAGGTGGCGTTGTCCCCAACCCTATCTGGAGGCTGCCCCTGTTCTTCTGAACTCGCTCCGGTGTTGTCTCCTAGCCTATCTAGAGACAGCCCCTGTTCTGCTGAATTCGCCCCGGAAGCTTTGGCCCTTCGGCGTTTCGCATGTGGTAAGTCTGCTACTTCTTTGTGTTGCGTAATCTCTGAAGTGATCCGTGCATCTCCGCAAATCTGCAGAATGATATCTTGTTGCTCGTCACTAAAAGAAGGGAGGTACCCGTTCTGTGACTGTTCGGCAAGGCCCCTATGAATAAGGCTACGGAATTGCACATCCGCTGATGACCCCGCAGTATTTGGAGCAACTGGTTATAGCTTATTAGCAAAATATTCCAAAATGCAAATAGGGATACTCACATGGATTGGTGGGGATTTTTTCATCCGGAAATATAGCGCACCAGACAACTAGCCACTTTCCAAGTTCATACCGAGCTTCCTGCTCTGAAACGGTTGAGTTGGCGATGTAGAGTTCGTAATTGGCGTTAATCCAATCGTCGTGCTGCGGCACAGTACACCCGCGAGGTACCCGATCTGCCATATACTGCTCTATAGCCTTACTAACTTTGACCATGTGTGCTGGACTTATCCCTTTGTGGGTTGCATCGCGATTTCTTTGGAGACCATTGTCGTCTAACACCAGTGGACAAGAAGGGGTCGACTTAAGCCACTTTTGGTGCTCCACCCAAGAACTCTCGTCTATGAACAAAAGCTCACAGCGCTGACATTTTTCATGGAGTAAGTGATTATTGTTGTTCTTTGTCTTTCGGAAGTGGTCACTGGTTAGATCATTAGCATATATGATATGACTGGATTCAAGGACTAACTGTAGCAGGTGTTGGACCTTTGGTGATTTATACACCTTCCCATTGCAACTCCGGCAAGGGTACCCTTTTGCAGCATACCAACAGACCAAGGGAAGGGGAGAACCACTCTTTCTAGACGAATCTTTGCCAGAGCCTATGGCTAACGCACTTCGGTTTCGTTTCCGTGAATTTTGGCCCCCGCTAGGTGAAGGAGTTGGGCCCCCAAAGGTTGGCGCCCCGCCATAGCCAGGCGTAGTGAAGCTTCCACTCCCAGCGCTTTGATTTATTCCACTTTCGAGTGCGTCTGAGGGAGGTGGCGTAGTTGTTGAGCAGCTATTACGTTCAGGGAGCGAAGCCTTCTCTATAGAGGCATTGTTCTCGTTTTTGTCGTTGCTGTCGTCATTGGTGTCGTTACTGTCGTTTCTGTCGTTGCTTTCGTTGCTGTCGTTGTTGTCGTTGTTGTCGTCATCGCTATTATCGTGGCTGTCGTGGCTATCCTCACTGTCGCTGTGGCTGTCACCATGTGCTGTTCTACCAACTGATTTGATCACAGTAGGAGTCGCATCGGAGCATTGTAATATCGCGGGGACGGGGACGTTCGAAGAAAGGTCCTTGCCGTCTACGTCCACAGCCTCTTGGGAATCGGCATCGTCCCAAGCGGGGTATGGCTTGATATCATTATTCTCGACTCCGATGAGGCCCTCCAAGACTTGTCCATCAGCTTTGTCACCTACGCTTCGATCTTTCGTTGCACGCTGAGAATGAGACGATCGCAGCAGCAAGTCGCTTAATGGAATCGGAATCGCCGAGCTGCGCGAAAGACCGTCTCCTTCTTTCTTGAGATGATGAGATACTGTGGCATTCTGCCCCCGATCGGTAGAGGATTGTGCGATACGGCGACTAGAGCGAGTTCGAATTGGTACTCTCTCAACGTGAGACCATTTGGCTCGATGTGGGGATGCCTTTAGAGTCGGCGAAGCATTCATGGGCGACGTCGATGGTCTGCTCGGTGATGACAGCGAGGCTAGCTTTGCGCATATATGTTAGCTTCCCGATAATATACATTATGATAGCTACTTACATGCTGTCCTCTGTCATTCCTCCAGCTTGGTGGGAGAAGGTCACCCATAGCTTCGGTGTTCTCGAGTCCCAGGAACGTCCCTTTAGGGTGTGAGTTGATGATTGATTATACCAAAATTGATGAGCTGGGTAGTTGTAAAGTGAAGTATTTAAACAACACATCTGGGAGAATTACATCTCCCAAATATTCGACGACAGCGACGTGCTGCAAAACGCTGCGACGATTTGCGACTGTTGTTTTACGACCGTGTCCCGCCGCTCCAAGCTCTCGCCGATACCCAATTTCGCAGACCCCTCAAGTTCGCCGACAGACCGGTCAGGGCTGAGCCACTATTCTCATAACTTTGTGCATGTTGTACATGAGGCTAGTAGGCCAAGGAAGCTTTTCGTCGTATCATGTCCCCTGATTATAGGTATTTCCAACGGATACGCCATTTGTGAAAGATGGGCGTTTTTATGCTCAGTTCCATCGAATCAAGACAAGTTTTGTAGCGCTTAAAGATCTCATTGGGTAAGAAAGAGAGTCCAGGAGTCGTCCATAAGTCTCGGTCTGGAGGGTATTCATAACGTTTGAGAGTAACATAAAGGCTCTCAGTAGCTCAGAGTTGTATAGCTGTATATTATCATATTTGGCACTCAAAAGAAAACCAGTTGCGAAAGATAGACGAAGTTGCTCTGGACCCCGAACCAAAAGAGGGGTTATATTATCGTCAACCCCTGCGCCAACCCTGTACGGCCTGTCGGAGGACCTCTAGCCGGCCTTGCAAGTACCAATGCGAGTTCGGACTGAGACCTTAGCTCCGTCACAACAATAACAAGAGCAATAATAGTATACGCTAACGTAAACATCAGCTCTAGGACCCAACTAAAACACAAGGGCTTGGGCACGTAGTATTAAGATAAACCTCGCTGTACATCTCTACAGATCCTATCTAATCCTAATGTTGTTTAAATCTAAATCAAACCGATCCGGTACGATCATACCTGCATCAAGATGATGCTGGATGAATCTCTTTGACACTCCATCTCGATGGAGCCACGGGTCTAACGTATCGTCTTGCCACTTCTCCAGTCGCCTCCTAAACTCTAGCAACTTTTGCTGGTGCTTTTCGTCCTTTGCAAGGTTGACCACCTCTAGAGGATCCTCGTCGAGGTCGTAAAGCTCTTCCGCAGGCCGGAAGATGTAATCCTGCAGTTTGCGTGGGCCAACCATGATATCTCCTTCCTTGCCACGAGGTTGGGAGTGTCGAATCCCATCCCACGTCAACGAGCCGTACAAGTCAGCGGAGAAGGGGAAGTCCAATCGCCAGGCGACGTTCCGATGATACTTATACTTCCGGGTCCGGAGGAAGCGGGTCGGCCAGTAGTTGGTGACCTCGTGAAAAGTATGGGATCCAAAGACATGGTGTTTCCAGTCTGATTCGGGCACTAACTCGGACTTTTCCAGGATGGGCAGAATTGACTGACCTGCTAGCCCCTTGGGTGCCTGTTCCACCTTCCTGGTCCAGTCAAGAAAAGTGGGGAAGATATCAACGTAGGAAACCATATTTGGGTTCTCGATGCCTTTAGTTGCGGCCTTGGGGTTGCGAACGACGAAGGGCAGGCGAACGCCGGCGTCATAAAGGGTCGTCTTTGAATTCAAGAACGGAGGACCATTGTCGCTCAAGAAAACGACCAAGGTATCATCGGCGAAGCCCGACAGCTGTAGCTTTTTGAGGATCATACCGATCCCTTGATCAAGACGGCTGATGGAGCGGTAGTACTCGGAGAACTCGAAGCGTGATTCTTCCAGGTTGTTGATATACGCGGGGACCTCGATGTCTGATGGCTCATACGGCACATCCTTGATCTTGGCATCGAAGACATCCTGATTGCCAAAGCCGGACCGGGTCATATCCCGGTGGGGATCGATATAACCAACGGTGAGGAAGAAGGGCTGATCCAAAGCCTTGGCCTGGTCGAAGAAGTTACCGGCTTGATCGGCTACCCAGGCGACATCACGGGTGGTACTTTCGTTTCTTACGTGCCATGGGTAGGCCTGATCCGGACCGACATGGACTTTACCAATCAAGCCGGTCAGATAACCATGCTCCCGAAAGAAGGCCGGCGAGGTTTTGATATTATCAAAGATGACAAAGTGATGGGCCTTGCCGGCCAGGCCATACTGGCCGCTCTGGTGGGTGTGTAGGCCGGTATAGATGACGGAACGACTGTTACTGCACGAGGCGGTGCTAGTGAAGGCGTGGGAGAAAAGAACCGATTCAGCGGCGAGGGCGTCGATATTGGGGGTGATAACAGGAGCACCGTAACAGCCCAGATTTTTACCAAGATCATCGGCGATGAGTAACAGGATGTTGCGATTGGTGGCGGCCATGGTCTACGTATATTGTTGTATAGTATCAAACAGTTTGGACTTATCTGGACCCTTATAGTTATCTAGGAAATCTGCCTGTACCATACAGTATAGAACAGTATCAGGTGCTTACAATAAAGTCTTTTGAAAGGGGACGTTTATTATGAAGGCTTTATGGTCATTGTATCAAGAAAGACAAATAATGTGGATAGATTGTGAATGGCACTATCAGTAGCGGAGATGGTGTGCTTTTTAGATAGTCCTATTAGGATATATATAATAAGCTGATAGCAAGCTCTTACCTCGTACTTAAGTAGGTAGTTATCTAACTAACTAGTTAGTTACAATACTACCCTTGTTCCTGACAGAAATAGACACCCTTTCTTCCACCAATCACCCGCTGACGACCTCACCATTTACATACACCATCCCATGCTTTTCTCAAATCTACACTCGCCAAGACCCGTTCGTCCCGACAGCATGGTCGAGATATTTCGTCTGTCTCGCCCACCACGTGTACAACACCTGGTCCCTTCCTAGGAACAGCGCTATAGTTATGTCTATGGCAGGGAATACTGGCAAGGAATGCTATCGTCTTTGCATGTCATCATCTAAACGATGATGATGCCTTTCCCTCGCGGCCATGCCATTGGAAGAGGGCGCTGGTAGTATGGGAGATCCCCACTGTACGGAACTATCGCAGCGGGCTCGCATTGTGGTAAAACAGCCACCTAAAGCTTAGCTTGTCGTCCTTTCGTTCAAGCTTCTTGACCGCACTTTGGCATTCGGACGGCGGTGGCAGGCGGCTTCACTTAAAAGCTTAGATGTTCGCTGCTTTGGGCATACGTTAGAGCGCAGCACCAGATATCAGATATCAGATAATAGTATCCTCTACTCTTCTTTCTACTCTGTTCGGTGGAAGGCCTAACCTTTCGATTTGCACAATGGCCTCCGATCAAAAGATCCCTGATATCGTCGCCGTCGACTCGATTGGCAAAATTCGAGACGCCAAGGCCACTGATAACCTGGTCGAGCCTGAGGATGCTGATCGCAGCTTCAATTGGACGTGGAAGTCGCTCGTGCAAAAGCCAGCCGACCTAGATGCAATTGCCACCAAGCGGAGTGTGTTCGATGACCCCGATCTCATCCAGTACTATGCGCCGGGCCCGGAATATGAGAACTTCAAGAGTTTCGATCCTAGTGAGAGATGGACCCATCGTGAGGAACGTAGTGTTCGGCGCAAGATTGACTTCCGAATCCTTCTCTGGGTTCTCATTATGTTTTTCGCGCTGAACATTGATCGAGGCAATCTCAGCTTGGCTATCGCTGGCAACCTGCTCGACGACCTGAAGCTCTCGACCAACGACTATAACAACGCCCAGAATATGTATCGTGTGGGCTTCATCATCGCAGAGATTCCTTCTCAGCTCGTCGGCAAGAAACTCGGTCCTGATCGGTGGATTCCTGTCCAAATTATCATCTGGTCGATATGTGCCGGAGGTCAGTTCTTCATGCAGAGCCGCGCAGGATTTTTCGCCTGTCGCTTCTTCATTGGACTCTTCATGGGCGGCTTTATCCCGGACAGCATTCTTTATATTTCTTATTACTATACCAGCACGGAAATGCCCCTCCGCCTGTCACTTTTCTGGTTCACGGACTACATGTCAGGTGTCATTGCCTCGTTTATTGCCTATGGAGTTTTGCACATGAATAACGTTGCTGGTCGCGAAGCATGGAGATGGCTCTTCCTTATCGAAGCACTCATTAGCATTGTTATTGGGTTTTTGAGTTTCTTCTTCCTCGTGCCCGGGCCGACGCAGACCAAGTCTCGCCTCTTCCCCAACGGCTACTTCACTGAGCGAGAGGAGAGAATTATCACGAATAAAGTCCTTCGGGATGATCCTTCAAAGTCCGGTATGCACAACCGACAAGCAATAACCCCCAAAATGCTTTGGCAGAGTCTGTCGGACTACGACATGTGGCCCATATATGCCATCGGGATACTATTTGAAATCCCCGCTTCTCCCCCAAAGGCATACGTCACGTTGTCACTGAAGCACCTAGGTTTCGACCCTTTTAAAATCACGCTCCTCAACATCCCCGTCACAGTCCTCACGGCCATCAATCTCTTATGGGTCACTGCTCTTACCGAGAGAGTAGGTCAAATAGCGATCATGGGCATATTGACGCAGCTCTGGGTCCTCCCCCTTCTCATTATTAACCTTACATCTCTTCCGAGCATATCCTCCTGGGGCCAGTATGCTATAACGCTTCTCCTTGTCGGCCAGCCATCGATGCAAGCTGCCCAAGTCGGATGGTGCAGCCGAATCAGCAACACGGTGCGCACCCGCGCTGTCAGCGCTTCCATATACAACATGATGATTCAACTTTCTGGCATAGCCTCTTCGAACATCTACCGTGCCGACGACGCACCACTGTACCACCGCGGCAACAAACAACTCATAGCTATCAACGTCGCGTGCATAGCCGCCAATGCCATCGCGAAGATCTATTACACGTACAGAAATAAATCGAACCGCTCCAAGTGGACCTCTATGACGAAGCAGGAGCAACAGCACTACCTGGAGACTACAAAGGATGAAGGGAACAAGCGACTAGATTTCGTGTTCGAATCTTAGGCGTTAAGAAGTGGCAGATAGGTGGAAGGGAACAGCTGTCGAGACGTTGATATTAAACCCCTGAATGTTCTTCATCTATGTAGACATGTTAGACTCACTCTAGTAAATGTAGGTATAGGGCTAAGAATATATTAGCACCGGAAGAATTCTTTCTTCGAGATTCCACATATAATATGAGCTTCAGATGGCGTTTGTGAAGATACAGATTATCAATCCAACATGCTTCTGATAGATTCATCATTTTTCTCAAGCATCACGCCTTCGACTATTGAAACCAGCAGTGCGGTCCCTGTGCTTATACCACGCGTCAGAGACTAGCCATGGATTGAGCCCATACTTGCATTTATCTACAATACTAAAGAGGAGTGAGACTCGGAGCCAAGCATCCGAAAGAGTAGCTTGTTTGAGGCCCACCTTCCTTGGCCCCCGTCTACCAACGCGCAGCTAGTTAGTCCCATTGGTCCAACTACGCCATTGGCTTGTAAGACGAGGGCGTGTAACACCCTGGACTACGGCACCAAGGCTAATAGCCACACCGACGTCGGGCCCGCCATCTAAGCCCATCCGAGGAACCCCAGCGGCCCTTACAAGTCTGATGCGAGTTCTCGCCGACATATTAGTTCCATCGCAACAATAACAAGAGGAATAAGTGTATAGACTAAGCACGTTACAGGCTGGAATTCCTATAAAATAATCGTCAGACGATCTTCTTGTGCTGCAGTATGGTACGAGTATAGTCCATATGTAATTGCCACAAACGCCAACGCAAACGTCAGCTTCATAAGCACGGTCTCAACTAAATGCACCTTTTCCTTCCCAACCCATTTTCCAGTCCATATCTCATGCCCGCGCATTTCTATCCGCAGCCGCCTCAACCGCCTCATCCCAATCCATCGTAGCAAGGAACCACCCCTCCCCCACCGCCACCAAGCCTAGCCCAATCGCCACACCACCCCACAGTCCCTGAAGCTTCCAATCAAGGCCAAACGCCGTCCAGAACGAAAGCGGAAGCGCAATAACATAGTAAGAGAACAAGCTAACGTAGCCCCCTATCTCCTGCCTTCCCAGGCCACGGAGGAGCCCATTACAAAGCGCGACGATCGCGTCGAAGAGCTGGAACATCGCACACGTGGGGAGAACGCGCGCGACGAGCTCGATGACCTCTTGGTCGTTGGTGAAGAGCTGGGGTATGCGGTGGCGCAGAGTCCAGACCAGGGTAACGTTGAAGAGACCGACGATGATGGCGAAGTACATGGCCACCTTGGCTGAGGTGCGTGCAGCGCCCGACAGTGAGGCGCCGATGAGATTTGCAACGCGCATAGACGTGGCGATGGATAGCGGGAAGGGGATCTGGTAGGTGATTGAGGTGATGGATACGAGGATGGAATTCGCGGCGAGATGCGTGGTGCCGAAGTAGCTGGATGCGAGGACGAGGGCTTCGAAGGCGAGGAATTCGGCTTCGACCATGACGAGACCTGGGAGAGCGAGTTGTATCATTGGGGTCCAGTTGGTGAGAGCGCGCTTGCCGAGGCCGCCCCAGCATTGGCGGCCATCGATAAAGTAGACGTACAGGAAGAGGAGCAAGGGAAGTAAATTATGGGTAACGGCGACTGCGATAGGAGCGCCAATGTAGCCCCATTCAAAGCGCCAGACGAAGAGCCAGTTCATGAAGGCGTTCAGTGGTGCTGCAATGAGTAGGACGTATGTCGTAGCACTGAAAAGACCCTGCGCTTGGACGAAACGCTTTCCGCTCTCGAAGAGAGCATAGCCTGGGAGCCCGAAAACGAGTACGCGGAGGTAGAGGCCGGCTAGTTCTGCTGATCTCTTCTCCGGGACAATGGCTTCAATAACTCGGCTTGAAAAAAGCCAAAAAATTCCAATTGGAATAGCGAGTGACCACAAAAATAGTATCATTCGTTGGCACTGAAGACCAACTAGGTGCTTGCGCCCAGAACCATACGCCTGGGCGCATAGTGTGTCCAGACTGGTCGCCAACCCCTGAAATACAGCGTAACCGGTGATATTTGCCGTCATGGAAGCCAGAGAAACTAGCAATGGGTCAGCAGGTTTCACAGAAGCTCTGGTTTCACTATCTTACCAGCTCCTAACTCGATTGTCCCAATGTGCCCGACAGTGAATATACTTGCCACTGTCAATGAATATTGCAGAAAGAATGTAACAATTAGAGGGGCCGAATATTTTGTTAGCGTCTTTGCTTCTCTCTGCCATGTAGTCTTGATCTTTCCTTCGCGAACTGCATCTTCCCATAGCCTATTCATCCTTTCATTAACATCCCTAGCCGATTCAGGCGCACCATTCGTGAGCAAGGGAGAAGTTTCAGTCGGCCCTGACGCGAATCCGGGAACGAATGCCTCGGGGGGGCCCTCATCACCTCCGGGTTGGGGTACTTTCGTACTGAATATTTGACGATATATCCTAGACGGCAATGCTTCATCCTTTGGCCGTGGATGCTTGGGAGGGGCTAGGTGATTGTCTCGCAGCAGGCTCTCTTCCTCCCTCCTTGCCTGTGCAATTTCCCTCCTGCTAAGATGATCGATTTCTGGATGCTGCGGTGCTATAGTGGGCCTGTTTCCTCCACCAAATGCAACAAAGCTAGGCCGCCTATACGACCCTGACATATGGTGTGTTTGGCGCACCGTAGAAGCTTCCGACTCATAATCGGAGCCCTTACCATCGTCGCAAGAGTCTATGCTTGCGGCATCGTCATCACCGGAGCTAGCCGCGATATCCCGGGCGATTGACTCTTGTGCCAGTGGCGACCCCGAGCGAAAGGAGTTGCCAAAGTTCGAGGGACCAGCAGAACCACTACGTTGGCTCGATGCACCAGCAATGGGCCTCGACGAGGTCCCCGTGTCTTTGCTACAGAGTCAATTAGTACTCAGCATCCTCGAGACGTACTCGGCCACACATGGGGCAAGATTCCTACCTCATTGCCAATGGCTTTCGTGGCGTATTTACAGCAACGAAACAACGGAAAATAAGATGGAAAGGAGCTAAATACAGCTGATGATGCTCATATATATGACTACAGCCAAATTCTTCCCCACTCCGAGCTTAGTGGGGCTGTCAGGAGATCTGCACAGCGGCACAGCGAGGTCCCGAGAGGGTATATAAAAAGCGTGCCAATCTAGATATAAAGAGTTTTGTATATTTAAGAAAGAAGAAATGTTAAAGAGGCAAAGCGAATACTAATATTTCGCCAACGTTTCCGCAAACATATAGCAATGAAGAACAGAAGGCAGAATGGAGGATGCAGAAGGAAAATTGGTGCGTGGCGACTGTCTTAAGTCGCCATCTTCGGCGTACAAAATTGGCAGCGACTAAAGTCAATTTGCACCCCACCAGCACCCTTCCCGCCCTTCAGTGATTCACTGGGAGGCCCCTGTATTTTTATTGTGCTTAAGTCATACGGTCTTAGTTGTGGGGTAACCTCCAATGGATAAATGAATGGGGAAGGGCGAGCCGATGCCGAAGGAAGACAACGGCTGGCCAGACACTTGCCGACCGCCACTTTGTAGAGTACAGTAGTATCAGTATTAACAGTAATAAAGACTTACTACGGTAACCAGCACTAAGATTATGTTCAAGCGCCTTTCATACTACAATCCCCATGATCCACAACTGAACCCCGCTCGGAGAAACAACAGAGCCGCCCCGGTGGGTTTCTCCGAGCTGTCTTAGTTACCGATACCGATCATCGAAAGCTCGTCCCCTCTTCAGTCAGCCACTGAAGCTACGACCATCACTAAAAGAAAAAAGCAACTTTGAAGCGAACAGCGGCCAGATCGCTCTTGCTATATATATATGTACTACCAATCCCGCGACTGAAACATGTCCTTAGTGGAAGACCCGGAGGACGCACACAGGATTGGCGCGTACCGACCGTGGTATCTTCCCTTCCGCTCGAAGACTTGCGACGCCGATCCGTACGTTCAACTGCTTCCTTGCCTTCAATTCCTAGACATCTCAGCTAATGGTAACATGATGCAGATACCGCAGAGGCTCGGCCTTTGCCCATGCGCCATGGTGGACTCCATTAATTTTCGAAAACGACAGCAGTGATGCGCGCGACCACTGTGCCAACGAGAGGAGTACGCAACTTCCCTTTCTCCCCCTTCATGCCTTCTTTGTGCAGCTTTTATTTCTACTCGACCACGCCTTCTTCTTCATCGTGCCTTCCTTTTCGCAGGCTTATTTTAATCGCCGTCGTACCTTCCCTCGCAGATTCTCGTTCTTGCCAATTGTGCCTTCCTACGGGAGCAACCCCTCATTCCCAATCACGCCTTCTTTCGCCACTTTTCATACGAGCACATAGCTAACAGTTCCACTTACAGCCTTCCTCTCCTACCTCCGCCTCTCCGTATACATGTCCGTAGTCTCAATCGCCATAATCCTCTCTTTCCACCTCAAAGATGAGCCATCTGATTTCGAACTACGCATGGCCCTCCCCCTCGGCATCGTCTTCTGGTGCCTCGGGCTGCTATGTCTCGTGCTCGGATTCGGAAATTACGTCAAGACGATGACACTATACAGCAAGAGAGTGGCGCTGGTCCAGTCTGGTTGGAAGACGCAGACGGTGAGTTACAGACACCTTGGGGGATGTCGAGACTTCGCTGACGAAATACTAGACGTTTGGACTTGTCGCGGCAAGTATTGTCGCCGTGTGCATCCTGTTCTTGGCTACGAATTCAACGAAAGATTCATGATATATAGTGACAAACTTACGAGTATTAGGTTGGCTTTTTGGATACGGCGTTTTGGATGGGATTGGATATTTGCATGCGAGGGAAAAGGGATACTATACCATGGTGCGGAAAACTATTTATTAATGACTGGATATACAGAACAGCGAGTCGAGCAATATACCCAACGTTTCATAGCTCTAGGCACCAAAAGTGCTTCTATGGTTTTGTGATCGCTGCGAAAACTCTATACAAACGACACCGCTATTCTATACCCGCATCCCATGAGTCACCTGGTCCACCACTCTTCACTTTTCCCGACCTAACCTTTCCGCCTTATCTTCCACCAACTCATACGCCGGTCTGAATTTCTCGTCCTTCGACCCCTTCAATGCCGGATTGGGAAACGTATCTGTAGTTCCCCCCAACGAAGTATAGCCCTGGTCATACAGGTGACAATACGGCACCTCCATCGCTCGAATAAACTGTAGTCCGCATTAGCCCACGCCCGTAACATCCCCCAAAAGAGGAAATAGAGCAACTCACCCCCCAAATCTCAGCATAATGCCAATCAATCACCGGATGCACCCGCATAAACGCCGGCCACCCCTGATCCGTCGGATCAAAATGCGTCAACAACATCCCATGCGGATCCGTCCTCCTCGTCCCCACGAAAATCGCCTTCACCCTCGGCTCATCCTCTAGGTACTTCGCAAACGCCGCTTTCATAGGCATCGCGTACCGCGCAAGCGCCAGCTTGTAGTCGGCCTCGGACTCGTCGACGAATTCGTCGACCTCGGCGAAGGGGTGGGGGGAGATGATGTAGACGCTCTGCAGGCGGGTGGGGAGAGGGAAG
>JPJR01000798.1:0-25432 GCA_000750675.1 Pseudogymnoascus sp. VKM F-3808 | reverse complement strand
GGCGGTGAATGTTTTGAGGAGTAAGGGGGTGAGGATTTGAGGATTTGAGGGGGAAGAGGGGCGGGATTTGCATGATGAAGAGGATGAGAGAAGAAGGTTGTATGATATGGATGGATTTTGGTGGAAAAGAGGTGGTTTGGGAGTTGAGTATGGGTTGCTATACCACTGTATTATAAACGCAATTGCAAGATCAACGATCATGAGGACTATTGCAAGATCACAATTATAAGCACTATTGAAAGACCACAGTATCATAAGCACTCAGGGTTTCAAAGCTTTAGAGGGTATATTTAAAACGCCACACCATTTGAAGCGTTACGTCCGGCCATTAGTATCTCGTATGCTGAAACTAAAGTACAATGAAATGAAGGCATATCAGCTGTGCTGAATATGAATCAAGGCAAACGATTCCCCATCGCCATCGCGATGAATCCTCAAGTGCGTCTAAAAACCGTCATACAATGATCAGGTATTCGTCATAAGGTCGTCAATTCGTCGCTGCCGGGGATCGGTGAGTCTGTATCATGTTAGCATCTACCCAACTTTATAACCCCAATCTAAAAGCGAAGGAAGATTCAGGACCGGGATAACTAACCTGATGAGCTTCACATCATTGTCTCGCTCTGCACCACCCCCAATACCAGTCGGCGTAATCAGGATAAACTGCCTTCCAATGGCCCTCCGCGCAGCGCCAATAATCAAATTCGTGCTAACATCGCGATTGACCTGGTCCATAAAGACATCGAACTCATCCAAGCACCGCAGCGGCGAGCCCATCGCTTCCCAAACACTCATGAGCAGACAGATATTGGAGAACGACTTCTCCCCACCACTCAGTGTTGTCGTTGCCCGACCCTCAGCACTCCTCCTCGTCTCATCAGGCTCGACGCGAATAGTGAGCGTCTTCAATTTATGATCTAGCGTCAGTTTTCCACGGAACCCGCGCTCGCTCAAGAGGTACGTGAATTGCTGGCGTGCACTCGCAGAGACGTTACTTTGGAAGGTGCGCCACTTGTGGAGACGTTGAAGGTAGCTATTCTTCAGAGTCGCGAGCAGCTCTTCCAGGCTTCGAGCCTGGCGCTCGGCATTCTCATGTGACGCCTTTGCCCGTGCGTATTCGTCGTAGATCTCCTGATCAGTCCCGCCAGCCAGCCTCTCGTGGCGTTTGATTGCGGCATTGACATCTTCGTATTTCTTCTCGGTGCTTGCTAATGTCTGCCCTGGGTCTAGGCTAACACGCTCACGGTACACCATGGTAGCTTTTGAGATGAAGTCTGCGACAACCTCCGCTTTGACATCCCTCTCCCGTTCTGCTTGTAATTTTTCAGCACCGAGATCTTCCAGCCTCTCCGTAGCAGCATTCTTGGCCTGAATGGCAACTTGTCGTGCCTGGCGAAGCCTCCTCGCTTTATCCTCGGCCTTCTTGATAATGACGTCGTGGTTTGCGATTTGTGATTTGATGGCATCCAGAGCGACTTTACGAGTCCGAGCAACGCCATCTTGTGCTTCTCTAGCTAGACGTGCTTGGACAAAGCTTCCTCCGTGGAGCTCTACTTCAGCTTTTGCTTCTGTTAGGTCGTCATTTAGAGCTTCAAGACGCCCATCCTCCACATTATCTTCATCGAGGGCCGCCTGCATGCGCTCTATCGCTTCTTCGGCCTTTTGGAGCTCCCTCTCGGCGTTTCGCTTGGCTTGCTTATGTTTCTGTATGGCTTGTTCGTGACCTCGCATGACTCGTTGAAGGGCTTGGGTTTTTGCTTCAAGCTCACTGAATTCACCCCGAAGATGCTGCAGAATTGCCCTCTGCTGTGACAGTTGGCTTTCGACATCGGTTTTCATCCTAGGCTTTCCATCCGGAGGTGTAATAGGGCTAACGCTTCTGTCCGATGAAGCCCCTGTATATCCAAGCCTGAGACCCCATCCTCTTCGACTTTCATTCAGACAAAAGCACTGCTTGACATTCCGCGGCTTGGCGCCGTCATACATTGCGCTCATTGCAGCTCGTCTGTCTTCAATGAGAATCGTCTGTTCGATGTTTTGGTTGATAATTAGCTGCCTGCGGATCAACTCGTTGTCAATCTCCAAGACACGCAGAACGGTATCAAACTGACTGTCGGGCTCGTGTCCACGAAGGTCAATAGGTTGCTTGTTGCCGATCATAATCGGGCATCTTTGAAGATTGATTTGGCGCATCATGTTAGCGAGACGCTGCTGATCAGCCTTGCTCGTGACCACAAAGCCATTCAATGTATTCCCAATCGCCCTCTCTATTGCGTTGGACCAGACAGGTTTTATTAATCTGATATGGAGGCCGATAGGGCCAACCGGGGTCTCGTTGAAGCCTTGGTCATTCTTGATCATGTTCAAGAGCCTTGGGATTTTTTGGTCAAAGCCTGCCATTTGCTGTCCAGCGTCGCGTGATATAGACGATAGTCGCTCTTGACAACGCTCGATCTCAGTCTGCTTCTGTTTTAATGGCGTTTTTGAATCTTCGTACTCTCTAAGAGCTTTCTGATGTGAATCTTGTAGTTGTGAATCATCTGTAGCTTCGATCATCTTCTGCCTTGCTTGTGAAGCCCGTTGCTGTGCAGCTGTTAGATCCGCCATCTTTTCTGCATGAGCTCCACCATTTGCATTTTCTATCCGTTGCCTCTCCTCCGCTATATCTTTCTCTATCTTTGCAACTTTTTGTTTTGAAGCAGTAAGAAAGTCACGAATTTGTCGATACTCCTGGTGCATGTTTGCCACTTCTTGGTTGGCGGCATCACAGTTGGCCTTCATTTCCTGTTCCTGATCCTTCAAAGGGTTCATTCCGTCCATTAACTGACGTGCGCTATCGTCGGCCTGTTCAACAGCCTCGTGGTGTCTTTGATATTCCTGCTCACTCCTCTCAATATCGTCCTCAGCCTTTTCAATATTGCGCTGGGCCTCATCAACTGTCCTCTGTAATTCTTCCAGTTGCCGTTCTTCATTTTCGACTTGGCCCCAGGCCAGCTGATGGAGGTATTTCTTTTGAGATTTTCGCAGATCTTTATTCTTATCTGCTGTATTAGAACGCTCTTCTGCTAGTTGCACTCTCTTCTCGGAAGACTTCAGGGCCAGTGCTTGCCCCTTTATCTTTTCTTCCATCGCGTCCATTGTCTCCCTAACAAGACGGTAATCATTGTCAAGCTGCTCCAACTGGACACCTTGAAGAAACATCTTATACTTCTGGCTTGGCGCTGCGGCGTTGAGAAACTGTTTTGCGCTGTCCTGAGTTAATATGCTCATTGGGTTTTCTATTTGCAACTGGAAATATTCGGTGATGTCTTCAATATCTGACTTCTTTGTCGAGATGAGCCGGCCTTGAGCATTCTTGACCTTGAATCCGCTCGTGCCTGACTTCGAAAAGTGCCGCTCGACTATAATGGTGTCGCCAAATAGCTCAGGCTTGTAGCCGTCACTCCCTTGGTTCTTTAACTTGATCTCTAGGTTCGCTTGCTCTCGATCTCCCTTGATGAAACTCTTGAGACTGGCTCCGCGGTTTGTTGCGCTGGCTTTGCCACCCAAACAGATTGTTATTGCAGTGAGAATGGCACTTTTGCCGCTTCCGTTTTCTCCGATTATGAAATTGATCAATGGCCCCAAGGTGACATGCAGTTTCTCGTGGCACATGAAGTTCGTCATTATAACCTCTTCGATTATTCCATTATCTGCCGCCCGGTTCGCACCAATCGTTTGGCTCCGAGCCAGAATGCGCTTTGTTGCGCGCTCATCGTAAAGATCCTCCTTCTCAAGGTGGGCAAAGTTGGCATCTCTGTCGAGTTCGTATTGAGTGCTTGCAGCCAGGCCCCCCGTGGCATGACTTGGCTCGATGTATTCTTCGAAATCCGAGGGAGAAGCAGAACGTTCCAGCTGCGCGCGAGATGTGCTCGCAGTTAAGTCGGAAGAACGTACACGTTTTCGCTGCTGCAATTCTGTCAGTTGGCACTCGGGGAAACATAGCTGGTAACTATTTTTGAACGAAGAGGAATCTTGCGGCTTACTGGTTCGGAGCGCAAACTGGAAGTCGCGGTTTCTACGGAAAGGAGGTTCCCATCGTCAATGTGCGCCCTGGCGCGCTTCATAGGTGCCATGGCCGCCACCAGTGCTGACCAGGTGTGAACTCTTGAGCACTTATAGGAACTGTCCTTGCGTGATGTAGTGATTAGCCCTCCATCAGTGTCACATCCGTCAAAGGGTAGCGTGGAAGTGGGCTGTAACAAAGGCGCGGCTAGTTTGGACCCTTAAGGCTGAAAGGTGGCGTGCGTTGTTGGGGGTAGAGCGCGTCTCGGAATTTTGACGCGGTTCACGACAACACGTGCAGCATCATGTACGTACAGTTTTGTATGTATGATCTCAACTGAGATTAATAAAGGTGCGCATGGAATACAGTATTATACATACGTTACAATTACGATGCAATTTCGGGCTCACCAGTTGCCAATCTGACTCGACACATCGAACTCACATGGGCTCTTCGTGCAACTTGGAGCCGAATCGGTTCTATTCTATACTCTTTGTGATATATAATCCTGTGAATACAGCTTTGAATCCCGCCAAAACCTTTCCCGGGTCTTATTTATGGCTATATACGATTTGAAACCCATACGATTCGTCTTATAAGGGTGACAAGATCCTTTTTTGATTCTACGCCTTGTATATTGTGGATGATAGCTTCAACTATTCTGACTCCTAACGTCTTTCCCTTCAAATATGTCGTAAACTTTTAGGCTTCACTTGCAGCCGTAAGAGCTTGTTCGAATATTTCTTTCAAGAGCTCTGTCTCTTCAAGACCAATACTTATGCGAACCAGATCTGGATCAACGCCAAATTGGCTGGCCCAGTCTAACTCCATGAAGTGGGCCAGGACGACGTATGGCGAGGTTAAGGTGAAGTTTGTACCCAAGCTGGGGCCCTTTGCTGTGTCTATGCGATCAAAAAATGCGACTGCTTGGGCTTTCGTATTAAAAGTGACTGAGAGGAGGCCACCATATCCGCCATTCGGAGTTCGGCAGGCATCATAAAATTCCCGAGATGGAACGCATTTCGGGTAGTACACCTTTTTCACAGCAGAGTTAGAGCTCAGCAGGCCGCAGATGACCTCTGCGTTGTGGTTGATTCTGTCGATTCGAGAAATGAAGTCTCGACTATTTCGCTCCATAAACAAAACATCTTCGGCCCAGTAGTTGTCCTCATACTCTGTCTTCGCAATTTCTTTCAATTTCGAGTAGTATGGTCCGGTTGGGTTGAGGATTGCGCTTCCTCCCATCACGTTGCACTCGCCAGTGAAGATCTTGGTGAGACTGCTTACGACAATATCAACGTGAGGTAAAACGTTGATGTTGATGAAGTTGCCAATTGTCTCATCGATGACGACTGCAAAGTCGTACTGGAGTGAAAGCTTTCTGATTCGCAGCAGGTCGGGCGATTGCAGTAGAGGGTTTCCAGGAAATTCTGCGAATAGAGCCAGATATCTTTCGCCATTCTGAAGCCTTTTCTCGAGGTCGTCTAGATCCTCGGAAGATCCGTTCCCATAGAAGAGGCAGCCCGGTCCAAATTTCTGTAAGATCTTGAGGGTGTCTACGTATGGAAACCCAAACGAGATGCTCTTCAGTGGTTCTCGGGCTTTCAACAGAATTTGGTGAGCATTGAAGATGGAATTCATGCCGCACGGGTATAAATACACGTCGTCTTCGGAAAGCCCACTCACCCCCCGAGCGCTAGCATCCATCGTACTATCGAAACCAGCAGTCAAGTCAACACTCCCTACCAACGAACCAGCAATTCGCCTCTTAATTGCAGACTTAGCATTGCCGAGGAACGATACGTCGAGGTTGCGGCCAAATCGTTCTTCGACAAACTGCGAGAACTCTCGATCCGCATTGCTCACAGTGGGTGATTTCTCACAAGTGCCATTCGAAGATTGGCCAGCGATCTTAGGAGGGCTATTCGTTTTATCAATTGATGCCCCTCTCCTATATCTCTTGGGGCCCTTATGGAAGGTTGGCTGTTCTTCGGTCGCTGGCTTCGTGGTGGACTTCTCAACCAGTAGACCTTCTTGCAGTAAGCCATGGCAGAACTCTCCACGTCGACTTGAAATGCCATCTCCAGAATGTTGCCAGTATTGTTTTGCCACGGAAAAGAACTCCTTCGGGAATATAACGGCGGAAACAGACGGCGCTGCAATCTTCAAGCTTTCTGAGGTAGTTTGTTTAGGATCCAAGACAAGATCAACTATTCGAATACTTGTTTGCGACAAGGAGGGCGCCGTTCGAAGAACAAAGTCCAGGCATCTATTGGCCGTCCTGGGGCCAGGAAATAGCATCGCTTGTTCTCCATCCTTGCCATAAATCTTAACAATGTCTTCGGCCAGCGCAGTGATAAGTTTATTGACAAAAAACCTAGGGGCGGCTTAGTCGGTCATAGTTCGTGAAGGGCATTTGAGCAATCTAACCTTGGGTAGCCCGTCTTCATATTATCTATAACCCATGGCTGTCCCTCCTCATATGCGACGTTGGCCTTCCATGTTGGAAGAGAAACGCTGACAGCCTGTGTTCGTTCTAATCAACATTCCGGCCTACCAGAAAGTTGGGCGGGGCATGGTGGGTGGGTAGTATATCGAAAAACGCTCACATGTGAAGTGTGTGCGGGAATAGTCTCTCCCACGGCCGCTGGAGGCATATTGTATCGATATTCGCACAGAAATATGTGTAAACTCGATGCTTACTTGGAGTAAAAGAAGCAATTAAAATAGGTCGCGGGGTTGTCCGACTCATCGGCATCGGCACCGACATCGCCCCTCCCGTCCACCCACTTGGGTCTGATCTGCCCGATTGTCCGATAAGATAAGAAAAGCTTGGACCATCAAAAACTGAGTCTCAAATCCCATACTTTCTCTCGATATTGATGCTTCGAAAGAACTTCGAACTACCTCTTATCCACATCGAGCCCGTGGCTCCCATTCAATGGAGCCGCAAACGACAAAGAGACGCAAGCTTGATACAACTGCTGCAATGCCCCAGGCTAGCGACAACGCCGATGTCGATTTATCGTCTTCCTCCGTCCCAATGGGTTCGGCGGAAACCCAGAACCCGAGTGGAACAGTCGCGGGAATGAAAGCGCATAAAAGCAACAGCGCTGCTGCACCTTTTGCGGGAGATGCATACAATTCAAGTCTGTTCAAGCTTCAAGTGGATGAGATGTTAGTGGAAGTGAAGCCGAATTACGCAAAACGACTGGGTCCTGTTGGGAACGCTTTGCGAAAATTGAAAACACTCATAGAGGCTATTCCAGACCGTGAAGAATTGCCAGTAAGCAACTGCAACAACATTAGGATCAATTATAATGTACTAAACTGTCATGTAGTTCCATGAAGCGACAAAAGTTTTGCTGAAAACCCATAGGGTTATGGTACCTTTCCCAGAACCAAGACCGGACAAGACAACAGCCTACAAGTTGGCATATGCGAAGCCGTCGAACGTAAATGTGGTGGGCAGTTATCCATTGAAGACCATGGAAAAGGCAGACAGTACCATGGTGGTCGATATGGTTGTGACCATACCAGCATCTATTTTGCAAGAGAAGGACTATCTCAACTACAGATACTTCTACAAGAGGGCATATTATCTTGCTAGTATTGCTGCAGGGTTACAAAACGAGGAAGAGGGATCCTTTGATATCAGCATGGAGAATCTCCACGGAAACGACTTACAACCTATTCTGATTGTGAAACCAAGAAAAGGTGGAGAACCAACGGAATTTTCGAAGTCTCGCTGCGAAATACACATTATTCCTGCGTGCCCCAAGGGTTTCTTTGCCGATAGCAAATTGCACCCAGCCAAAAATTCCATCAGGCCGAAGCCTGGCCCAACTGGTGAGACGCCTGCGCCAGCCCCTACGCCATTTTACAACGCAACATTGCAAGTTGAATGCAACCACGAGGCTTATTTGAAGCTCTTGCACCAAACTGTGAAATCGGCGGAAGGCTTCGTAGACGCTTGCGTCCTTGGCCGTGTCTGGCTTCGCCAACGTGGATTTGGAAGCTCCATTTCAGATGGTGGCTTTGGCAATTTTGAGTGGGCCACGTTGACTGCGCTCTTGCTACAAGGAGGTGGTCCAAAAGGTCGCAAAGCTCTATCTCCCGGCTATAACAGCTATCAGCTCTTTAAAGGCATGGTGCAATATCTGGCCACAAGCAATCTGGTGGCAACACCAGCTCTGATTCCGGCTGGAGATTCCTCCATTCCCAAGTCACCCCTACCAACATTTTATGATGGCACAAGAGGGCATAATGTGTTATTTAAGATGTCGGCTTCGTCTTACGATATGCTCCGACAAGAGGCACAGGTTTCCCTAGCCATGCTGAATGACGAAGTTTTCGACCAGTTCGAAGCTACGTTTATTCTTAAAAAAGATAACCCTCTACAACAATTCGACAGCCTCGTCAAAATCGATGGCTCCAACGCTACTAACACATTAAGTCCTCAAGACCACAGATCCAATAATTGGCTATTAAGCTCGAAAATATTTAACGTCCTGAAAGAAGCTTTAGGCAACAGAGTGAAGCTTGTTCATGTTAAGTTCGATGACCATTCCCACTGGAAGACAAAAAGCTCTCCACCATCACCTTCTCCCCAAATTCTGGTTGGTTTGGTTTTCGACCCAGAACATATTCACAGAGCTGTCGATCATGGGCCAGCTGCCGAAGACAAAAAGGCAGCAGAGGCCTTCCGTAACTTCTGGGGCAACAAGTCGGAATTACGGCGTTTCAAAGACGGTAGTATCCTTGAAAGTTTGGTGTGGACGAAGACCCCCAATGCGTCGATATTTGAGCAGATTATCGCGTACATTCTAAACAGGCATATTGGCTTGAACCCCAATAGAGATCTCTCTATTGTTGGAGATTCTTTCAATGCCCTTCTCCCGGATGTGGTGCAAGATGCGGCCGCATTTAGCACCCTCAGGGAATCGTTCAAAACACTGGAGCAGAGTATCAGGGATCTCGAACAGCTACCATTGCAACTCAAGCAACTTTCTCCTATTGGAGCACAATTGCGCTCCTCGTCCATCAATGCACCTGATTACGGGCCCCGCAACCCGTTACGCTACCCTGCAGAGGTGTTGATCGCCTTTGAGGGGTCTGGTAGATGGCCGGATGACGTCGTGGCTATTCAACGTACCAAGGTCGCCTTCTTAATAAAAATCGGCGAGCTGCTAGAGCTTACTAACCAGCACTACAAAACAAAGCTGGGTCTTGAAAATCACGACGAGCCTCTTCTCAACTACGCTTTCCTCGATGTTACTGAACCGTCTGGTGCAGTTTTCCGCCTTCGGATTCACAATGACCGCGAGCAAACACTACTTGAGAACCAAGTCAAAAACAAATCAAGCGAGGCGCATAGTCGCGATTCTGCAATTGTGGCTTTGGCGCAGTATAAGTACATGTTTCTGCAGTTACCGCTTCACACACAATCAGTTGCGACACACTGCACCAGATTCCCGCTGCTGTCTCCCACCATACGCCTTGTTAAGAAGTGGTTCAGCGCGCATATGCTGTCCACGCACTTCAGGGAAGAGCTGATCGAGCTTCTCGTCATCCGAACATTCCTACAGCCTTACCCATGGCGCGCGCCTTCATCCTCCATGACAGGATTCCTGCGCACGCTCCAGTTTATTGCCAGATGGGACTGGCGAAACACGCCCCTGATTGTGGACTTTGGTGGAACTATGGTGAACAAGGAGATATCGGCCATTAACGTGCAACTTGAAGCGTGGCGTGAAGTCGACCCGGGGATGAACCGCGTCGTGCTTTTCGCTGCAACAAACCACGATGTATCCGGGACGACATATACAGACGGCATGCCGTCAAAGGTTGTTGCATCACGCATGACAGCGCTCGCGCGTTCTGCCTGCAAGCTCTTGAAGGAGGAAGGACTGCAACTTGATCCCAAGACACTGTTTGTGCCTTCGCTGACCGAGTACGATTTTATCATCTATCTGTCTCCCAAATTTGCCGGATCTCGCCGCGGCAAGCGTGACGCTAAATCAGCCAAGTTTAAGAATCTGGACATCCAAACCGATGAGGATCTGCTCTATGTAGGATATGAGCCGGCGAGACTGTACGTTGAAGAGCTGAGGACACTGTACACTACCTCAATGGTGCTGTTCCACGACGAATGCTCGAGCAATGTCATTGCTGGGATATGGAGTCCGCAGACAGCAACGAGGGCATTTAAGGTCAATATGCCCTATGCAACAAAGGCTCTGGGCGATGGAAAGGAGGGGGAGAATGCGGGACAGGTTGCAATCGATAAAGATGCCATTATCTCGGAAATGGCAAGGTTGGGAGGGGATATGGTGTTCAAAATAGAATTGAGGCGCTGATACCCTAGGTCTCTTTAAATCTAAGTTAACTAGATTATTAGGATTGAATAACAACAGAAGTTATATAGACATTATTGTTTGGCGTGGTTGATATAGTTAGATCATGTGATGAGTAGTTACAAAGTAGGCAAAATGAGCGTGTGACCGACGGGGAATAACCTTACACATGCATACGCCAAACGCGGTATTACTCCGCTGCGGTTTTCGGAGCCTTCCGCGCAAGGCTGAGAGTCTGCCTCTGGACATTCTATTGGTTCGCCGGCACGAGCAGCCGAGGACTAACTTCCCGCGAAGGTAACCGTCCCCCGCATAATGCTTTTCCCGCCTCTGCCCGTGCTACTCGGACCGCCGCTTGCTGGCTACCTCGCAGCACACATAAGAGCTTCCGGGTGCCATTTCTCAGAGGTTTCTCTTATTTTACCTTTTGCAATTTTGTCTTCTTGCTATTGTAAATCGATACTAAAAGCTTACCTGTCAGTTGCATTGACTTGTTGAACTGTAGGGTCGATCGTCTAAGCTAGCACCTTGCTGTTACTCCAAATAACTTCTCAAAATGCCGTCCGTAGCATTGTGCATGCGTACCGCGAGGGCGTACACCAAACATAGCAATGTTCGTTCCTAAAGATCAATTCTCTAATGTAGGTTTGTCTTGCTGACTCTCGTTATAGAATGCAATCCTCTTTGCTCGCACATTTGCATCGACTGCCCGGAGAGCTGAGATCAACAAGGTCCTCCCGTCGGCCGCAGAAGCTATCAAGGACATGAAGGCAAACTCCACCGTGCTCTGTGGTGGTTTTGGACTCTGCGGTGTTCCAGATACCTTAATCGACGAGGTGTTGAAGAACAAGCATATCAACGGCCTCACTGCCGTCTCCAACAATGCTGGAACCGACAACTCGGGCTTAGGGAAGCTTCTAAAGTCCAAACAAATCAAGAAGATGGTCGCAAGTTATATTGGCGAGAACAAGACATTCGAATCCATGTATCTCACTGGCGAGGTTGAGCTGGAACTTACCCCACAAGGAACACTTGCAGAGCGCTGTGCCGCTGGTGGAAAGGGTATCCCAGCTTTCTACACCCCAGCTGCTTTCGGAACCGTTGTCCAGACTGGAGAGCTACCACTTCGCAACAACCCGGATGGTACCCCAAAGGAGTACTCGTACCCTAAGGACGTGAAGGTCTTCGATGGGAAGTCATACCTCTTGGAGGAGAGCATTAAGGGTGACTACGCCTTCGTCAAGGCCTGGAAGGCTGACAAACTCGGTAACTGCCAGTTCAGACTTACTGCAAACAACTTCAACGGTGCTATGGGACGAAACGCAAAGATGACTATTGTCGAGGCCGAGCACATCGTCGAGCCAGGAGAGATTGCCCCGGAGGCTGTCCATCTTCCAGGTATCTATGTCAAGCGTGTCATTCAGTCTACAGCGGATAAGGAAATCGAGAAATACACCTTCAAGAAGGAAGAGGGCGAGGAAGCCGCAAAGAACGCACTAGGAAGCGGCGAGGCAGCAGCCAAGAGAGAGAGGATCGTAAGAAGGGCTGCGAAGGAGTTCAAGAACGGAATGTATGCCAACCTAGGTATCGGCATGCCCATGCTTGCCCCGGCTTTCGTCGGCCCAGAAGTCGAGGTCCAGTTGCAGTCTGAGAACGGAATCCTTGGCCTTGGCCCATACCCAGTGAAGGGCAAGGAAGACGCAGATCTCATCAACGCCGGCAAGGAGACGGTCACCCTGAACCCTGGTGCGGCTGTGTTCGGCAGCGAGGAGTCGTTTGGTATGATCAGAAGTGGCCGTGTCAACCTGACCATCCTGGGAGCTATGCAGGTCAGCGCGTCTGGTGATCTGGCCAACTGGATGTTGCCAGGTAAGATAAAGGGATTCGGAGGTGCTATGGACTTGGTGAGCAATCCGGGCATGACCAAGGTTGTGGTCACGATGGAGCACACCGATAAGAAGGGCAACGCCAAGATCGTTCCCCAGTGTGTATTCCCATTGACCGGGAAGGCCTGTGTTTCTAGAATCATCACCGAACTCGTAAGTCTCATTGGGAACGAACTAGCTGTCGAATCTTGCTAACATGACGCAGGGTGTGTTTGATGTCGACTTTGCAACTGGGTTGACTCTCATTGAAATTGCGGATGGCGTCACAGTCGAGGAGGTCAAGTCGAAGACCGCAGCACCATTCAAGGTTGCAGATGACCTGAAGCCAATGTTATAAGTGATGTAACATGCCATATATTTTTGTTCTTAGGAGGCGTTCTGGTATTTAGCAATATGTACAGTACAGTACTGAGTTCCGCGGCACGAGCGATACATAGTTTTAGAAATTGACGCGACACGCGGTTAAAGATTCAGTGGATCCATTCGAGCATAATTTCACGTAGCTGCTGTAACATTGCTTCAGGGCCAATAAGTTGTGGCATAGTGTTTGGTGTCGCCTTCCATTTTTTATATCCGATTTTATATATGAGACCGTCTTTGAGAGCTGCAGTATTACTTGCATACACCATACAACAGTGCTGATGGTGTCGATGATCCCTTGGCCCGTGCACTCCCTAAGGGTATTATAGGTATACAGCAGTAAGGGTACCGTAGAGTTACTGCTACACTATGCCTTAAAGAGCTCTAAACTAAGGCGGTGAGCTGTAGTTGCAATGTACCATACTATATACCGTACTATGCACTGGTACTATGTGTATTTTCGCTTGATGGGCCAATCTGAGTGCTGCTTCAGTTACCATGAAAGGAAACCTTAAGGGATCAATCCAACCTCAACTTTCCCGCCCATACGCAAACACACAACTCTTGAGGCTGAAAGAATATACAACACTTAACCCACCACGCAAACATTCAACCATCTCCAGCCCTTAAAATCCCTCCTCAACCACAAAATTTCATACCACGAGCAGTATCAACAATCAACAACCCTCTACAACCACACTGCATATTCGCCTAGACAGCGATAACCACGATACCGAGCCTCGAGCCACTCTACTCAACTCACTACTACCCCTCAGTCGACTTCATAAAGTTGGCCCCAAGCAACAAGCCAGAAACCCCTCTTCCGCGACCCTTTAATACCCAAGGCGACAAAGGAAAACATAACATAACTAGCGTCTCGACGCTTCAAAACAACCAGACCTACCATATCAAACCTTTCTATACCGTCCAGCACATCTCCACTTCACAATGACGGACGCTCTAGCTGGGAAGCTGGAGTCCACCACATTAGGGTGAGATATAACAGATGTTGTTATGTAAGAATTGTCTCACTGACGGTGTCTACAGGAGCACCCCAAACGACGCAGACTGGAAAAAGAAATTGAAGATCCCAGCAAAGGATAACAGACAACAGACCGAGGTTGGTATCACGTTCGCTGGAAGAAGCGACATGTTGCTAAACTATTTAGGATGTAACTGCAACCAAGGGCCTCGAGTTTGAGGAGTTCTCAATCAAGCGCGATCTACTCATGGGGATTTTCGAGGCTGGCTTCGAGAAGCCGTCACCTATCCAAGAAGAAGCTATCCCAGTCGCGCTCACTGGCCGAGATATCCTTGCCCGTGCAAAGAACGGAACCGGCAAAACCGCTGCATTCGTTATTCCAGCGCTCGAACGTATTAACACCAAGAGCTCCAAAATTCAATGCCTTATTCTCGTCCCGACCCGCGAACTTGCACTCCAGACATCTCAAGTTTGCAAGACCCTTGGGAAACATCTTGGCGTAAATGTCATGGTTACAACTGGAGGTACCGGGTTAAGAGATGATATTGTCCGTCTCGCCGAACCCGTTCACATCGTTGTCGGCACTCCTGGCCGAATACTCGATCTTGCTGGTAAAAATGTTGCGGATCTCAGCGAATGCCCCATGTTCATCATGGATGAAGCTGATAAGCTTCTGTCTCCCGAATTCACACCTGTCATTGAGCAGCTTCTTCAATTCCACCCCAAGGACCGCCAAATAATGCTTTTCAGCGCAACTTTCCCTCGATCCGTTCAGGCTTTCTCCGTTAAGAACATGGACCAGCCATACGAAATCAACCTCATGGACGAACTCACACTCCGCGGTATCACCCAATATTACGCCTTTGTTGAAGAGAAGCAGAAAGTCCACTGCTTGAACACGCTCTTCTCGAAGCTCCAAATCAACCAATCTATCATCTTCTGCAACTCCACAAACCGTGTCGAACTCCTCGCCAAGAAAATCACAGAGTTAGGATACTCTTGCTTCTACAGTCACGCCCGAATGCTCCAAGCCAACCGCAACCGTGTTTTCCACGACTTCCGCAACGGAGTCTGCCGCAACCTTGTCTGCTCTGACTTACTCACTCGTGGTATTGATATCCAGGCCGTTAACGTCGTCATTAACTTCGATTTCCCGAAGAATGCTGAAACCTATCTCCATCGTATTGGTCGCTCTGGTCGATTTGGACATCTTGGTTTGGCGATCAACCTGATCAACTGGGACGATCGCTTTAACCTGTACAACATTGAGAAGGAACTGGGCACAGAGATTCAGCCCATCCCTGCTATGATCGATAAGAATCTATACGTTTATGATTCGCCCGAGAGCATCCCCCGCCCAATTTCCAACCCTGCGCCACGCCAGCAAGCTCAAAGAGAGCAACTGCAAATTCAACAGCGTGGTCAGGCTCCCGCAGCAAACTACAGCAATGGACGTCAAGGCCCGTCCGGTCAGGCACAGCCCCAAAACCAGGCTCAGGCCCAGGCTCAAGCCCAGGCCCAAGCCCAATTACAACAAGGCCAGTCTCAAGGACAGCGCCAGCCTACGAACCAACCCCAAGGCCAACGCAACCAGAACTTCTCCCGTGGCAACGCGAGAGTCGGCGCTCAACCCGGCCGTGGCCGTGGTTTTGACGGCGCAAGAGGCGGCAGAGGCCAAGCACCTCCACCATCGTAGGCCGCACCAGCTGCGGTCTAGCGGTGGCTGGATGGTTCTTGTTGCCTTGTACATATTTACATTTCTTTTTGACAATCCTAATAGTGGAATAGATGGGCTAGCCTCGCTGTCTTCACAGGCGGGCTTCCATTTGATTCTACGGGGTTACGATTCGCTTTACCTGGAGTTTGGTTTCCCTCTTTGGCGGCAAACTTAACGTCTGCACAACAAAGTTGCTTCCGAGCGTGCCAAATAGTTTCTTATAGCTTGTACCATATGAATCTTGTCTATCCGGGCTACGCATAGCGTAGAATGAGATCGAAGGGGAATTCTTCTGGGCATATCTTACGACGCGGGGAGAGGTGGAGTGTACGGCGGCGGCGGCGGCAGGTGTCCTGGCGTTTGGACTGAGCGAGGTTCCAGAAGATATCCTGGATCCTTTAGCTGCTTTGCTTTATGGGCAACATCTGGCATGGCGTTACAGGGATAGAAGATTTTTTTACCCGGCCTTTTTCTTTACTTGTTCTGCTAATGGCGTGTGGTCGGTTGGGCGGCGGTGCATGTCATCTTTCGCGAGCTGTACTGGCAAGTGCATGGCTCGATGTTTATGATGGGATGATTTAGAGACAACTTACGGTCACTTGTTGTACGATCTGAGACGATGAGCCTGGGCCTAGATGGGGAGGGTGGATGATAAAAAACAAACGAAAATTAGTTATTTTTTTTTTGGAGGAGAAGTTGTAGCGTGGAGCTTAGCAGGATTAGACCTGCTTCCATGTTACAGATGTTTAGCAAATACAATCCTTCTCTAAACTTTTTATCGATTTTACAAGTTTGGCTCTGAGTGGTGGTGATTGGGTTGCTGGATCAAGAGGCATTCAAACGTACCTGGTAGGTATTCCTCTTGTGGTGCCGCATTGGACAGGGAGTATAGGATACAGGAGTTAGCTTCTTCTTGTGTTAGCACGGCTTGGAAAAGAGTATGAAGCAATCCCCAGCACAAAGCTTGTCTGCCACTGCTAGCTAGTCCGTGCCGATAGGGGGGCTGGCGGCTCAAAACATAGCCGCCACACCAAATTATGCCGATGATCCCTCGCTATCAGATGGTCTACATGAGAGCTTTCATCCTGGGGCAGAGAGGGCTGAGGTTAGAGCGAGGGTAGGCTTCTTGTCGTAGTTGTAGCAAAGGCATGATATAGACGAAATAAAAGCAAGATTGTGGTGCCGGAGCTGCTGTTTTTAGCTGGCTTTAATTGCTGCTTTATACCACTTCAAACACCAGGAGTTTTAGGTTCCCGCGGTAACACGTTCAGGTAGGTCTTTAAGCCACTTTATTCTGCGAGAGCGCCTGAAGAGATGCATCAAACATCTAACCCAGCCACTTTGAAGTTCGAGGACCAGTAGTGATATTCTTGGTTATGATCGGATTTCCTTTTGTCGCTGTCTATGTAACGGGCCTTACAAAGGTCAGCGCTTAGCGCAGCTCGCGCTCTAACCACAGCCAGCGTGCATGAATTTGTACAGCCCTAAACTACTTACAAGGGGCGTTTTACGGCTGTGCTTCGAGGAAGTGTTTTGTAATTGTTTCTCGTAGATGAATATCCCCTTGAGTTGTAGCATCCTTCATTATATAATCAGTCGTTGGTTGTGGCGGAGGCTATTGCAACTTCTATGCTGACAGCCAATGACTTCCTTTTATTATTTGCGTATGGGTGTCTTGCGATACACAACCATGACACTATGCAGGCCTCATTTTGTGGCTGCGAAATGGCGCAGTAACAAGACGATAGCTACAGCTTTAGTTGTGAAAGTACTATCTGATTAATGGGGATATATAGATGGCGCAGAGTGCGCACGTCTCTATTATAACTATGCCTACAGTAGAGTTTGGTATTCTCACTTAAAGGTGTTTGTTGCCTATATTGTTTTACTACGACGTTTTTATATATATTCTACACAGAATACCTTAAAGCTACATACCAAATAATAGTTTAGCATCGGCAAGCTCGGTCAAAATGAAGGCTGAAGCTCAGACTCCAGTCCCAAGTGCTTGCAAAACTACACAATGGGATCCGGAAGCTATACTTGGCATTATAAACCTGGATCGCGGATCCTTTACTTGCGTGGGCTACGCACCGTCCAAGCGACGACGTTGCAGGAACCCGATTGCGCGAAATGATCGTGCCTTTGTGTACGGGCTGCTCGAGCTCCTCCCCTTAATGGATCCTAGTAGCCGCAAGTTTGCGACTCTGCTAGAAGAAGCAGCATATCGGTCTTTATGTTGGCGGCACGGCAACCAGGCTGGTGACATTTTGAAGAAGTGGGAAGCCAGTATCACTGCGTTAAACCTACCTACACCTCAGGCTAGGGAGAAAAACAAGCAATCTCAAAGCCACACGAAGAAGTCGCAGTCAACGGGCTCATATTATACGCGCTACACGTATGAGCATGTTAAGACTGAACAGGATCATCGAGAGGCTCAACAGGACCAGCAACGGAAGTCGAGACAAGAGGAGCAAGACAAGAAGAAAAAGGAGCAGGAGCGGCGAGACAAAGAGGCTCATGAGCGAAGGCAGCAAGAGGCACAGAAACGTAAGGAGAGAGAGCAACAAGCGAGGGAGCAAGCCATAAAGGAACGAAGAGAGTGGCAACAAGCCTGGCAAAATTACGTGACCAAATGGGCAGCCTTTAAAGAAGCCAAGCACGAACCCAGCACTGTGCAACAAGCTCAAGCGCTCATTCCGTGGCCAGTGAAATCTGGCCTATTTAGAGACTTAACCAGTGCACATGTTAGGAGCTTCTATGGCGAGGCATGCCCGGATGCGAAAACGACCGCGATGTTTAAAACTATGCAGCGTGAGAGTTTGAAGTGGCATCCAGACAAAATGGTTAACCTGTATCGCAATTGTGCACCAGGTGATGCAGATAAGATGGTTATTGGGATGATTTGCAGAGTTGTGCTTGAGTTGAGAGGGGAGGCGAAGACCATGGTCTCGGGGTAGATAGGTTGGCGAACACCGCGACTGAGATGTTTTCAGTCGGGATAGGGAGTTGTGGCTCTTTGATAGAACTCGGAAGGGGTAGCAGGCACATGCACTTGTATTGTCTGAATTGAGGCGGGCACTAATTCGGAAGCTTGGACACCATGGCCTAGATTATAATATTGAAAAAATTGTATCGAAAGTTAAAATAATTTTTTAGCGGAATATTTAAACTCCAAGATAAAAGGAGGATATATGGTATATATATCATCCTGACCACACCATCAATACACGCCTGTCTCCATAGAAACGATTGTTCCATAGAGTGTGGGCTGTCAAGGACCAGCTTGTCCTTGTTTTTGTCGTCGACATCGCCATGCTCCTGCCCAACTTCAAACTGACAAATACACGACAATTTAGCTTGTCAACCTCGCTCCCCTCTCGGCCTTCCAGCACTACTTTTATACATATATCCCCGTTTCAGATCCTCCCTCGTCAATAATACAACTATAAATACAAGCCCTCCTCCTTTATACCGCACTATACACGGCCGTCACTCCCCTGCCGCACTCAACTCTCTGCTCCACCTCCACCGTCCTGCCCCCAACAACAATTTTCTTCCTCGGAGCAACCTGAAACCTATTATCCGTCCTCTTCCCAATATCTCGATCCTGCCTAGCATCCAGCGGCGCAATATACGTCGGCACGGCAATATTATTGCGTCGTCCCGTGCCGAGCTGGTAGAACTCGTTTCCGCCCCAGAACAGCACGTCAGCGCCGTAATTAGTCGCGTTCTCGCTGTCCGTGATGACGTTTGTTACGTTGGAGATCTGTGCCGAGGCGTGGGTGGTGCCGATGCTAAGGCGGCCGACGCGGATGGGCACGGTGGTGTTGGTTGACTCGTCGTATTCGCAGAGGCCGGAGAGAGCTTTGATCTTCGAGGGTGCACCTTGGGTGTGTGTCCAGCGGTTGTTGCCGAGGGTGCCGTAGATTCCAGTGCCGCAGCTCCAGATGTCGGCTGTGATTCGGGGGGTGATTTGAACCCCCCCTGGGCCGTCGAGGTTGGAGGTGATTGGTTTGGCGTCGACTGTGAAGAAGGTGTCGTTGCCGCCGGCGGCTACATTGGTCACGAAGGGGGTTAACTTCGAGCCGCTGTAGAGTTTGTCGACCGGGAGGAGGAACGGGGCGTCAAGGTGCGATTTCTCCGGGGTTGGTTCGATGCCTAGTTGGCCTGCTGAGTTGTCTCCAAACGTGAAGACTTGGCCCTGGTCGTCGACACAGACGGAGTGGTAGTCGCCAGTTGCAATCTTGGAAATTCGTTTGCCCTTAAGGCCCTCAATTTCGTGAGCAGGATGGTTCTTCACTTCTCCGGCTGGCAGGACGGAGCGCATCAGGCCAGGAACACCAAGTTGGCCTTTAGCAGGGAAGGAAGCATGAGAAGTGGCGGAAGAGAAGAGGCGACCAGAACTTGTGAGCAGAAGACAGTGTTCTTGGCCGGTGCTGATATCGGAAACCTTCTCTCCGTAGCTCAGGTTAGGGATTTTGATCTCCTCGTAGCTAATAGGGGAGCTGGAGCTCCACAATCCGAGATGGCTGCTTTGGTTTGGCTTAGGGTCTTCGAGCTGGGCCTTGCGGGCCACCGGCAAAGAGTAGACGGAGCCGTTCTTCGCAAGTGCTATGACTCGATCCCCAGATAAGGATATCTTTGTGATGTTCTTTCCAGTCAGGGTCGCAGTTGGGTTCGGAAAGGTGGTAGAGTACCCGGCACCCCATTGCAAGACATCTCCATTCTCGGTGACTGCCGCTCCAAAGTTGCGATCGAGCTTTAGGTCTCTCAACACAAGCCCGTCGAAGTATGGGATCCTCTTCGGCGTTTTAATCGCAGATTCATTCGATTCCGGCGAGACGACGTGACCAACATTTGAACCCCAGGCAAACACTCCTGGATTCTCCCAGCTCTTCTTGATCTGTACGTGCTGAGAGCTAATTGATTCCCTATTTTCCTCTGCAGACGAAGGCTTCTTCCTCTCTTGCTCAAATGTCACTTCAGCAGGAGGGATTTGAGCCTTTGGAGCCTTTGCCTCTGCTGGTGTCCTCGAATAGCTAATCGCATACACAGCTCCAGCTCCTACAATTGCCGACACCAGTAATCCAGTTCGGCGTATAGCGGCTGACCTGTCGGGAGTTGGCGGACCACCATTGCTGCTGTATTTCCTTCCGTAGCCTTGTGCTTGTCGAATGTTTCTCAGGATGGCGGAGGCATTTTGCTTTCGGTACAAGGGCCTGATTCCCGTTAATAAGGGCATTTTGGCTGGATCTAAAACACCCAGTTAGTAAGTCATCGACATTATGTATTGGATCCGAATATTACCTTGTGCTGTTGAAAAAGTTAAGACGCGCTGGAAAGTATAGACCCCAGAATAGAGACTATATTGTCGTCATGGCGGCCGAGCTCCCCGCAAATAGCCTTACGGTTTGCGGTTAGCGGACTTTGGATCTAGGGACAGTTCGCAGTCCAGCACAAGTAACTGCCACCTCAGACCGCCCCATCCCCCCAAATACGACAGCTTCACTGCAACCAAAGTCCGCTATATTGCCCATTGTTGGTGGAAATCCACTCGCAATGTATGAGGACACTTGGTACAGCTTCGTGCCAGACGTGAAGCCGAAGAAAGATGAAAGTTCTGGTCATAAGCTTACCCATCGGCGGAAAGAATCACTCTTGAAGCAACCCAACGTACGTACCCTCCCACCATAGATTGCCTGGGCAAGACCAACAAAAAGATTAGGAGAGCGACGTTCCACCAGCGAATCCCCTGGATCCCCTCGACGAAGAGGAACCTTTAAGTAAGGGCCCGCCAAAAGCTACTATTGCCCGCAGGGCAAAGTCATATACCGATTTCTATCATGTCGCCCACGCCCAGATCACCAAGGAGGCCAAGAAGCTCCGAGAGCAAGAGCTGAAAGCTTTGAAGTTGTTAGAAAGTGGCGACAGTGCATCACACGAGGGCAGATATGAGATCAACGACGCTGTGTTGTTGGATGTGAGCCAGGATGAGTTCCAGCTCTACAGAGAACAGCTGGCGCTTTCAGAACGACATTTGGATAACTTGGTAGAGGATACCTCGAGAGCTTTGGATTTACTGTCGAATCTATCCGACTCATTTAAAGCGGTTGAAGCGCAAACAGCTTCATTCCAGTCTCAATGTGAGGATCTTCTCCTGGAACAAAAGCGTCTCAGAGACCTCGCAGACGAAGTTGGGACGGACTTGCAATATTACTCGTACTTAGAGCCCATTACTCGGCGCCTGAATGCTCCGGGTGCATCTACTATGATTGGCGACGAAAGCTTCGCGGAGATATTGTCAAACCTCGATGCCTGTATAGTGTTTATGCGCCAGCACCCAGACCATCGAGAATCGGAGACATACTTGACCCGCTACCAGACCCTTCTCACTCGAACCCTCAGCTTGCTGCAGATTTCATTTACAAATTCGATCCGTACCAAACAAACTGAGGCTCGAGCTATATTGAGCAAGGCTGCCAAGTTGAATACTACTACGGTATATCTCATACAGGCGCCCGACATCCATCCTACTGGGAATCGCTTGGAACGTTCGATCGAGCACATAATATTTATGGCAAGGCCTGTGTATGATCATTCGATAAAGCAAGATCTACATGGTGGAAAGGAGACCGCTGAGGGTTATTATACTCTGTTCAAGTCGCTGATGGATGAGTACGTGCTGTCCAGGAAAGGTCTCATGAGCGAAGTTCTGGGCCAAATTCTCAATGGCACAATTGCAGAAGATCATGACCCGAAGACTGAGTTTGGAAAGTACGCTCGCGCCTGTTTCAACACAACTTTAGAAGTGTGCATGAACGAGTATTCGAAGTACGGCCTTTTTTTCTCCGGCAATAGGCGCACACATAATAGGGGCCGAACAGATTTTCACAAGATCTGGAAGAGCCAAGAATCTCAAACAAAATACCTAGAGGACCTCTGTTCACTGGCATTTAAGGTTCTCGAGCCTCATATACAACGTGCTGACACAACGACAACGACGCAACTCGCTCTCTGGTTAGACAGCTACGCCTCTTCAGCTGACGGAAATGATGACGACTCATTTGACGGGGCACAATCTCCAGATGGCAACAGAGAGCTCAAAATACACCTTGCGGGCCAGTTAAAGAAACAGACCACCCAGGTTATATTTACTCGAATCAAAGAGATTCTATACTCCAATGTTTCTCGATTCTTCCCAAAACCTGAGGACCTTGAGCCAAAGAACTCGACCCAGCAAGCTGTTGAAGTAAATGGATTGGGCGAAGATGCCAACAACCCATTGCTCGAGCCTGCGGATACGGATATAGATGGCCGGGCGTATAAAGCTCTGGGCGATGGATTTTCAAATTCGTACAAGCCTCTAAAAACGGGTGCTCAGCTGCTCATTCTCAACAACGACTTGACATTTGACGCTAATATAGGAATGGTAAGTCTATCACTCCTGTTAAATCTGCCCCCACTAATGCATTGGCAGGGTATGGGCGAAATGGCATATGAAATCATTCACGAGACATCCCTGTCTATCATGCGCGCGTCAGGAGAGGTTGCCAGGAAGGATAAGATTGATTCGTATATTTTCGCCATTAAGAATCTAGTCTTACTGAAGAATCTCATCCTTGCGTACGAAATATCCGGAAGTCGCCAAGCAGCGGCGCTCGACTTCACTCGGATGTGGACGACGTTCTCCGAGCTCCGCAATCGGGGCGGCCTCTTTGACGTTCGCGCCTATTACACGCTTATCACGACGGGCGAGCTGCTCCCTGAAGTTGTTACGACGGTGCAAGATGCACGGGTTGAACTTGATGGACTGCTCAGAGAAACGATCACGAAATTTAGAGAGGAATGCGCGGGTTTGCTCTGGAAGCAATATGGATTCCCACTGCCAGAGAAGTCTAGGGCTGGAAAGAAGAAGATACAAGATAAGCTGGAGATCATGTTCACCCACGAGCGAGAGCTGCGGGAAAATCTATGGGCTGCCGTAGAGGAGACGTTAGCTGAACGGAAGAAGTGACGGAAGAAGTGATTCCATGCACTCGGAGATGCCAACCCGATACCATTAGTAGACGGAACGGGCTTCCAACCCGGTGGTAGTTGGCCAGGAGAAGAATGGCTTTAGTAGTCGTATCACGAGTTAGTAAATACAGTAGATTAAATTAACGATAGTAATGATAAAGCCGCATAGCGAAATTATAAATTCAAATTGCCTTTTTGATGTTGTGCCATTTGCCGCCATTGACGCGTTTCTTCTGTTCTGTTTTTAACGGTCGTCGTTTTAACACCCGAAAAACAGCCACTAAAGTAGCCAACCCTGAACAAATGGCATCATTCGGCCTTCCACTTTACCAATCCCCGCATCCAAAGTACCTGCAGATCCGTCCTGCGTCTGGCGCTTATCTGGCCAAATTTTTGATATAGGCTTTCCGTCCCCGTCCCTCTGACTCTTTCAATTCATATTCATTTAATCCATTTATCTACTTCCCCAACGCTCCCCTCCCATTGAGCATTGCCTGCCCTGAACTTTGCACTGGGAGTAGCGTCGCGGAAGAGATACAATGGCTGATTTGGAGGGTACGGACGAGAAGTCCGCCAGCGTGGCGAAGGACTTGTTCTCGGGCGCAATGGGTGGAATTGCCCAGGTTCTGCTTGGTATGTGTTTCTTACTTTATTACTCGTATTGGTCATCTTTGGCTTTATCTTGGCTTCGCAATTGCGATTTTCGGAGGTCTTCGCCTTATCACGTGCGTCAAAAGAGCAATAGCAGTTTCTAATCGTCGCGGAGTCATTGGAGATGGTTTCTGTGATTCATTCTAACCTTGCCCAGGTCAACCATTTGATATTGTCAAGGTCCGTCTCCAGACGACTACGCAGTACGCCAATGCCCTGGAGGCAGCCAAGACCATTTGGGCCAAGGAGGGCCCTCTCGCTTTCTACAAAGGCACCCTCACACCCCTAGTGGGTATTGGAGCCTGCGTCTCTGTCCAATTCGGCGCTTTCGGCTTTGCTCGTCGCCAATTCGAGACCTACAACGCCTCCAGGTCGGCACTCGCATCCTCCAACCTCTCGTACGCGCAGTACTGGGGCGCCGGAGCCTTCGCCGGTCTCGCTAACTCCGTCATCTCGGGCCCCATCGAGCATGTCCGTATTAGACTGCAGACCCAGCCCCACGGGAAGGACAGGCTGTACTCTGGCCCCATTGACTGTGTGAGGAAGCTGGCTGCTCACGAGGGCGTGCTCAAGGGCATTTATCGTGGTGAGGCTGTGACGCTTATGCGTGAGGCACAGGCGTACGGATGCTGGTTCATGTCGTTCGAGTACATGATGAACAAGGATGCGGCGAGGAACAATATGGAACGTAAGGATATTCCGACGTGGAAGATTGCCATGTATGGTGGTTTGGCGGGTGAGGTGCTCTGGCTTTCCAGCTACCCATTCGATGTTGTGAAGTCTAAGATGCAGAGCGATGGGTTTGGAAAGGAGCAGAAGTACAAGACGATGACGGACTGCTTCAGGCAAACGTGGAGGGCTGGTGGAATGGGTGGCTTCTGGAAAGGAATTTTCCCTACTATGATTAGGGCTATGCCGGTCAGCTCCGGTACGTTTGTGGTGGTGGAGATGACGATGAGGGCGCTGAGCTAGAGTTTGGACAATGAAATAGAATCTATTGTATATATGTCTACTGTCTATAAACCTTGCCCAGGTTGAATTTCTAAGCGGTATTAACTTTATTATCATCCTGCCCTTTGTCCACATTGCCTCCCTCGCATATTGTGCCTTTACTCTCGTCGTTTTTGGCCGTCAACGATACTGCCGAGTCATTATCACCTAGGTCAATATCCAACAGTGACTCCTGTGGTTCTTTCACTGCGCTCTCAGGGCGAGAGCTTGTCCCTGCAGCCACGGAATCTGCAACATGGCTCCTCAAACGAGCCACCTCCTGCGCCTCTCGATGCGCCCTCTCCTGCTCATCTGCGTTCTGCCGCCAATGCACCGCCATATGCAGATCCCTCAAAACAGTCCCATGCATATTCCAACTCTCTTCGTCCGTATCATCGCTGCCATTACCCCCTTCCTGACTGAAAC
>JPJR01000795.1:0-28627 GCA_000750675.1 Pseudogymnoascus sp. VKM F-3808 | reverse complement strand
GACATTGTCCACGAGTGTGATAAGTAAATTCCCACCCCCACATTGCATCTCCATATCTGCGCCGAGGCGCGCAAGGTAGCGGATCGTGGCTGCGTTCGTGAGGGAGATGGGGCGGTGGGCGGGGGTAGTGAGAAGGGGTTGAGAGAGCGGGTTGGGGAGGTCAGAGAGCGTGTCGGCTCGCTGCTGGTTATGGAGGCCGGGCGCGAGGACGAGCATATCGAGCCATGTTGAGGTGCCGGTTATGGCGGTGCGGTTGGCAATTGTGCTTAAATCAGCCAGAGCGAGGAGACCGGACGCCGAGAGAGCGACGCCCGGGAGAGGCGTTGCGGGCCACGGGAGGAAACCTTTCTGTGGGGTATCAGGATCATTAGATTGCAATTTTTTTGGGGGGGACATACTGCATAATCCATGACCGAATTATTGTAATTACGGAGGCATTGATGGTTGGATTGCAATGGGGGCGGTCTGCTTGTTTATGTTGTCTTCCCAGTCACTTTCTCCAACTGACTGTCCGCCAAGGAGAGCCCAATTATGAAGTCTCAAAGCTGTCCGACGTGACATATACGAAGTCAATAATGTATGCCCGTATTTGGCAGCTTTTAAGCTTTCAATTGGGTTTGGCTCTTGCTAAGGGTAAATGTTACTGTTTCGCAGACCGTTGGGCGCGCATCACCCGATAGGGTGTACTTGCATATATTTCACGTGACTCGCACTTGTACTCCCCTTTTTCTGAGACTTGTGAAACACACCCATTGAGAAGGCACCAATGGAGCATTGCTTGAGACAATTGACGATGAAAGATGTCAGGCGTTGGATATTGGTTGGATATATTTCGCTGAGTCTATTAGACTTCTTTAATTTCATCATCATCATCATCTTCGCTCTCCTGATCCGCCCAGCCGCCCATCTTTGCCGCCGGAGCCGGTCTCTTGCTGGTGCGTTCTAGCTGCTTCATTCCATCGCTCACCTCCTGCCCCTCTTCGTCCCGCATTAGCACTTGCACCAGCCTCTCACAAGCCTCTCTCACTCCCTCATCCTCGACCGCAAGATGGGTCTCTCTGATCACGGGATAGACCTTGATCCTCCTCATTGTGTCTCTTCCATGTCTGCTATTTGTCAACAGCATCAGCGTTTCCACGTGAGCCTTAATGATCTCGGGATCGCTATCTCTCGCCTTGTCAGGTGGGAGTAGCTGCAAATCGTCCAGCATGCCGTCTTGGTCCTCATCGCTGTACTCCTCGCCACCGATGATAGGCAGTAGTAGATAAGGCAAGATATTGATATCGTCCTCGGCAAGAAACATGGCGTGTTTGTCCGTCTCGAATGCCACATTCTTAATCGTGCTGGCTACACCCTTCCTCCTCACGTCACTCTTGTGTTCGGTGAACACCGTAAGCTTGGTCAGGGGGATGACACCATCGTACTCTTGCTTGGTCAGGAAGTACTTTCGCCCCTCGCTGTGTTTCGCGATGTCGGCGAAGAGGTAGGCGAGGTAGTCATAATTGGCGTCCTTATTGTATGTCCCATCTGCGCCCTTGACGAATAAATCGAACAGCTGGTCGATGATACGGTCGCTGGACTTCAATCCTTCCGGAGATACGCAGCCTAGCTGCAGAAGTATCTTTATATTATCTTCCTTGCCAAGATTGGCGAGGAGCATAGCTATTAAGTTTGCATTTGGCTCGGTCGGGCTCTGTTTAGAGACAAGGTCAGCGCAAAATCACAAAAGCCGATTCTAAAGGATTAACATACTGTAAGACGGCTTAAGAGGGAATCGAGGAGAGTGTTATCTTTTGCAAGATCCTCCAGGATCTCATGGTCATCAGAGAGGTTGATGAGGATATCGAGGGCATTTTTCGCGATTTGCTGCATTTATCGTTAGGCACTGCCATCTGAAGAGGTTTTGGAGCCGCATACGGGATAATCTCTAACCAAAAGTTTGAGATGTTTTACTGGTAATAAACCATTCGTCTTGAATATCGCCGGCTGGCTCAAAGAATACGGCACCAAATTCTCGACAGCTACCATGCAGATCATCAGTAAAGTCGTGCGCGAAATTGTGTGGGGTGTGCATACCGAGTTGTCGTACAGGCGTGCTGCCATGATTTATAAATCCTACAAGATCCTCAAGTTCAGAGGGCATTTTGGCGGTGTTAATATGCGTGTAAATGGTCTATATCGTCTCGAAATGAATTTTGGTTAATGTGCCCCTCCAATATACTGGAGGGGCATATTTTTATACTGCCGCTGTTCGCCGCCTCTCGACACTGACGTCGGCAAGGCTGAGGATTAGCCTCGTCATACCGTGGGAGTCAGACGGAGGCGATATATAGTTGCAGAGAAGCTACACGCGTCTAAAGGAATTATCAAGGAATTATTAAAAGTTTTCTATTGTATCTCAGCATACGTTAAGTGGTGGCGTTCTTATCGTCGAACTAAGCAGTTTAAGGCAGAAACTGGACATGGACACCCTTAGTCCGCTCACAACCTGCTCTCACTCTGGCTCAGATACTCACGTTCATGGAGTAAATATCCAGGCAACGATCGTAAAGAGCATACCAGCGCATTATCCTAAAATCTCATGTAACACATGAACTTTGGTATCTGGCCCACCTCTTTGAATGCATCATTGGCAAGAATTCTCTGCAGCTTGAGCCCTCCTGCGTCTCATATCCTCCAAACAGCGCTGCATAGTCTGCTTCGCAAAATCATAACCAGTATAGGAACCAGACGCAGCCAGACTCCAATATGGGTCAAATTCACCCTCTTCGGTCAAGCGTGAGCCATCCGGCCTCGTAAAAATTTCGTTTATGAGCGGCTTCTTCCAATTGTCGTACTGCGGCAATTGTATTTCTATTCTGAGATACAACGACAGCAATCTGATTTTGCTCGCTTCCAACTTTCCGATGAGACCCACAAGCACACCAGGCGGGTGATCTTGTACCAGATCTATAAACTCTTCTGATGTTTGTGATGAGGTCGCAACCAATGACAATGTGTCGAGGCTTTGAAATCTCTTAAGTTGGCGAATAATATTTGTTGACACTTCGTTACAGAGGGTGGCACCGTAAATTTCAAGGTGGATGATGGCTTCGAGCTCTGCGTCTTTGATGTCGTTATACTTGAGAGCATAATAGTCAATCTGAACAGCGTCTGTCTTAACGTTTATGCAAACAGCAGCAGGGCTTGGTGGCGTGCCAAATAGCATGCTGAATCCTCTTTGGGCGGAAAGAAGAAATTTGCGAGACTCCTTGCACACGTGGAGTAAGATCGGTGGGGCAGATCCTGGGAGGATTCGGCCAGTGGTTACATCGTAGCGTGTCTTGACAACGCGTGGAGCTGGGATGAAATGGCGCCAAATTTCGTGGCGGAGTTCGTAAGGAAGGTTGGGGAATAGCGAAAACATTTCTAAATAGCGCTTCGTAGAGTGTTTTGCGAAGAGTGTTTGTGTCTGATGAAGAGCGTTTGGTTCAGGATGATCGGCGAAGAGCATTTGGAGAGGTGTAGTTCGTTCAGGATGGTCGGTGAAGAGTGCTCAGCGACGAGTGTTGGGTGAAAAGTGTTCAGAGAGAAGCAATTGGTTCAGAGTGCTCAAAGAAGAGTAGACGGCAAACGGTCTTAGCGAAGAGTGTCCAAAGAAGAGTATTAGGCAAAGACTGATTAGCGGAGCTTGTAAAGTACCCATGGCCTATGTTTGCTGATAACATGTAAATGATAGTGTTGCAGTGTATTGTCTTAATTGCTTCAGAACCAAGTATGCTCTATATAGCACTTGTTATTCATGCCGAGCCCAACAAGTCAAACATGTTATTTGGCCGTTTAGTAACCCCCGTTGACGCGTTTGACTCCTGCGCCCTCTTCCGTTTATTTTTCTTATCTTTCTTAGTGGACTTGGGATTGTCATTATCTGTTATTTCCTGACCGCCAATGTTCAGCAGCGCCTTGACTGCTAAAAGCGCCTTGGAATCCGCAGAGGATTTAAAGGATTCCAAGTCTGCGTGGACGTCTGGTAATGCTTGCAGATCAGGTAATGACTCAAGCAATTTAGATAGACGTTTCAAAGCTGCGGATAAGGTCTCTGCATTTTGCGAGGCCAAAGCAACTCCCAGTATCTGCTTGAGCATTCGAAATGAGTAGAAAGAGCCTTGCAACTGGGCAGAAAAGTGTATCGAATCCCACGATAACCTCTTCGACCCAATTCCTGACTCAATTATCAAGCTCCCCAGTGACTGTTTCCCTGTCGAAGAAGAAAATACCAAATCTTGATGAAGGGCGATGGCTCTCCATAGTTCCACGTCCGAGAGACTGGGCATTTTCTTACCAATACTTTCAGCTAGCTCAACTAATCCAGCTGATGCTTCTTCTATCTCATCGTAAGTGGGAAGTTGCCACTCCCGGCCCCGAGAACCTTTTTGCTGACGTCGATATTCCACGACAGCCACAACATGGTTCTCTTTTGGCTCTGTTAAATTCATCACGCCATACGCCAATTGGCGAACTGCTGTGCTCATCTCCCAAGCACTCGTTTTGGAAGGGCAGTCTAGTAGAAATGGGAGAAACATATCCACACTGTTCCCATTCTCGGCTGGTCGAATTGAAGAATGAAATGGGCGCTCAGCCGCCTCAGCAGCCAGAGGAAACTGAAGAACATATTCTGATATCCTGGGATCTAGCGTCCTAAGAATAGCTTGTAGAGATCTGGAAGAATTGGCTTCTGTGTTCGCCTCTGTGCAATCCGCGGTATGAACCTCCTTGGGTAGGGCCTCATACTCCTTTATGAAGTCTTTGTACATGTCCGGGTATTCCGTGACTGCCTTAATATCCTTAGATTTCTGCTTCAGCTTTGGCAAACTTGCATGCGGGTCCATAATCATCTCGAAAGCAAAAGATTTGAGCCCATATGACGGGTTTAAGTTGAGCCTTTCCACAATTAAAGCCGGGGTATACTGGCAGCACCTAATCGTCTTGATGTTGCACTGTTCCGAAACCTCAAGGTCTTTGAAGAATGATACGGAACCCAGAGCTCCAAGATCATGGACTAGAAGATCCGAATCTCCTGTGAGCACAGTTCCCCCGTGCTCTTTGACATACCTTGCGCAGTACAAATCTGCCTCGCCTGGGGAGACAGAGGTGATGCTCTGGAAGCGCTGCGAGCCCAAAAGCTTCTCAAGAATTGCTGGGACAAGAAATGAAATAGCAGGAACATGCCCAGCGACGGCTGCAGACGACTTATGATCAAACATGCTTGGTCTTCTGCCCTTTGGCTTCTGCTGGGCATTCCCGCTTGGAATCACCTGTGGCCATGCCTCGTGATACAAAGCCAGCTGCTTTGTGTAATTCATGAGACGCGAAGACCGCGTCTTTTTTTTGGCGGCAGGCAAAAATCCATCAAAGTATATCTTCTTCCTGCATCAGAATCAGCGTTCTTTCTTCATTTTTACAGTCAAGGATGTATATACACTTCAACGCCAAAACCTTCTAGCTCTTCCAGCCAGCGGATAGCTGCATCGCCAATCCTCTTGTACGACGGAAAGGCTTCAAAGGGATTGCGAGCTTCCGGTTCTTCTGCCAAACAGGCGTGGAATATGTGATACGCGAACCCAGGGCCGTCAATTATTACATGTTGACCGTTGAAATTTGTGTTTTCTGAGTAGGGACGAAGATGGGTAATTAAGTGAGGAATCCCCATCTTTAATTAATAATGGGAGGGTGTCAATCAATTATACCAACCATCAGTTCTTAGCTACTGAGAAACCATGGTTGAGATTAATGTGATTTTTTGATTCATGACCAGGTGACATTTTGTGGTGGTTGATGGGAGCGGAATGTGTCGGCGTTGACATGAGTGGGGAAGCCGGAACTCTCTTTTCTTTTGTTTCCCGCTAGCTAAAATATTATTTTGAGCTCCCCCATCTTCTCGTCTATCCTACAACAACCACCGAAGATGCGCAAAACCCTCATTTTCGCAGGGAGCTCTGTCCCTGAGCTCACAAATCAGATATGCACAAATCTAGGAATGGCACCTGCCGGCGTCGAGCTGTCGCAATTTGCGAACGTACGTATCAATGCAGCTATCTAGCTCTGTATCTGTACGTGGGGCTAATACTACCTCAGGGCGAGACGAGCGTCAAGATCCTCACCAGTATTCGAGAGAAGGATGTCTTCGTGGTCCAGTCTGGAAGCTCAAAGATAAATGATAGCATCATGGAGCTCTTGATCCTTATCTCGGCGTGCAAAGGTGGTTCTGCTAACAAAATCACCGGTGCGTCCCCCAAGTCCCCCACCGACCCTGTACCACGCCATGTCAATTGTTTTTACTGACTCTTGTCAAAGCCGTCCTACCATACTTCCCATATAGCCGACAATCTAAGAAGAAGTCGCACCGAGGCGCGATCACTGCTCGCATGCTTGCCAATCTTCTAAATGTTGCTGGTGTAAACCACATCATCACGATCGATCTACATGCATCTCAGATGCAGGGCTTCTTCAAATGCCCTGTTGATAATCTTCACGCGGAACCGTTAATAGCAAGGTGGATAAGGCACAACGTCCCGAATTGGAAGGAAGCAGTATGTGTATCAAAGAACGCGGGCGGAACAAAGAGGGTCACGTCACTAGCGGACGCGTTGAAGTTGAACTTCGGAATGGTCACCACAGACCGAAGGCGAGGCGGTAATATGAGTTCGAGCATGATATTCAGCTCCCTAGACCATAACCCACCACCCAACGACAACGATACGCAGACTGACGAGGTTGATGCCGAACCGGATCTATCTACCCCTCTCAGCGCCGTTACACTCGACTCCGAACCAACATCTCACCCCACCACTTCTCACTCGCGTCACGAAAGCTCTTCATCAGCGCGCGGCTCAAATACCCCAGCAGCTAGTCGCATGCCCTTGGGCGGACCAACGTCTGCTGCGCGCTCCCCTCTTGTCCGATCCGCCACCACTCCCATCCCATTATCACACACCGACGACGATGGTGAATACACCGACGAGCGCGCCCGTGAAGTCATCCACGGCCGCCTTGTGCACGGCCACATCGTGCCCGATGACTACCCCTCTCCCACAACCTCTGCCATGTCGAACTCGATGATTTTCGAGCGCCCCGAAGACGACCCGCTCGAAATCTCGCGTGTCTCGAGCTTTTTCAACCCTGAACCTTATGCGCTCGGTGGCTCGCACGACGCTGCGGAGAGCAGTGACGAGGAGGGCGACGACCCCGTCAACCACGACCTGGAGAAGATGATCACCCTTGTCGGAGATGTCAGGGGCCGCTCAGTATTCATCGTCGACGACATGATCGATAAGTGGGGCAGCTGGGTCGCTGCAGCTGAAGCGGTTGTCAAGCGTGGCGGAGCGAAGAAGGTGTACATAATCGCGACGCACGGCCTGTTCGGCGGCGACTCCCTCGAGGAGCTCGAGAAGTGCGACTGCATCGACGTGATCCTCGTGACGAACTCGTTCCCAATCCCAGAGGAACGCGTGCGCGCAAGCAAGAAGCTCGTTGTGCTCGAGCTGGCCGGGCTTCTCAGCGAGGCCATCCGGAGGAACCATTACGGCGAGAGCATCTCGGCGCTGTTTCAACATATTAGCGATTAGGTTTGTGGGCTGGATGGGGCTGGGTTCTGGGTAGGACGGTTATGATGGGGCGGCGGCGGATATGATTTTTTGCTTACACTAACGGAGCGAAGCGCTGGTGTATGGACGGACGACAGGAGGGCACAGGCGTTTACTGGCAAGAGCTGCTTTTTCCAGCTAGAATTGACCAACGATCTTTATGAATCCCAATTATGGGCATTGAAACGTGCTGCGTTGAGCATTTGGTGAACCCTCAGGACAAGTTCTATTCTCTTTCTTTCTTTTCTTTTGATGCCGCTATCTGGCATGACATATGTGGGCGCGCCTGAAACATGGCAAAGATGGATATACCCAGCGATGCAGACTTCAGTGTTTGCAGGGACCTTCTCTCTATAGGAGATGGTTCTTAACGGAGCGTTGGCAGATGAGATCCTTTGGACTGAGAGTAGATGGCAGCTTGCCTCAGCATATTACTTGCGTGCTGGCTTGATGTAAGAATGCTGCATACATGCAGCTCTCTCGGACATTTTAAATCAAACTTTCGGGTTTGGAGACTGGAAGTGGAGTTAGGTTCAACTTAGAGCCAGAATCATCGAATATAAGATCTCGTGATTAATTTGTAATGTCATTTATTTGCATCATTGCCCACTGTATGTGCCACTATGCATTATTTGGTTCTCCATGCCATGCAACCAGGGCCCTTGGAGAAATCATGAACTGCGATATCTCGAGACTTCCACCCACCCGTATATACGCAGATAACCAACCAACCTACTAGACGCCAGAGAAACCCCATATCCCTCCCGACCCTGTATTTACCCAACCCTCTAATAGCGTCTGCCCATTCCCGCCGAACCCCCACGCCAATGCTGATCGTCTCGGCCGTACCCTCCCCCCCCTCCCCTGTAGCTCGGGCCACGGCCAAAATCGTCCTTCGGGCGATCGTACTGCGGCCTGTCATATCTATCGCCGCGATCAAATCCACCCGCATATGAATCCCTTCCGCCACGCGGTGGGCGATCATTCCGGAACCCTCCTCCGTATCCATCATCTCTGTTGTAGCCTCCCCTGTAGCCCCGGTTATCGCTTCGACCGAAGTCTCTTGGGCCCCCAAAATCTCTTGGGCCACCTCTTGGGCCACCTCTGCCACCGCCGCCCCTCCCAAGTAATCCTCTGGGCAAACCCCTTCTTCTCACGCCTGGTGGAGGCCTGACCCCTGGGAAGATTTCAGGTCCTCTGTCGACCAACGTGTCGCCCTCGAACGAGTATCTGTGCTGCTCACTCTTTGCCCTGAAATTATCCTCTGCATCTCTCGCGTACAGGCTGTGGATATTATCCAGTCTGCGCTCTGCAAGAGCCTTCGTTACAGGAACAAATGCGACGGGTGGAGAGGCTTTGGTGTAGGTGACATCTGGATCAAATGGAGCCACGGGTGGAAGGTCGGCGTGAGGCCGGCCGTATTGGTTATAATCACGGTCAGCATTACCGTCGTAGCGGTCTGATGGGCCATCAAAGGGCATCCCATTGTCTCTTCTCATGTCTGCTCTGGGGCCAGAAGGAGCACCCGGGACTGGGCCTGGGCCAAGGCGACCAGAAGCAGGAGGCAGATTGGCGGCTCCGGATGATTGCCTGCGGATCTGAGCTGGGACTGCCCCAGTTTCTTGGAGGGTGGCTGTAACGTTCCTATCGTCGTCGACGCCATACATGATCTCCCACTTCTTGCCGGATCGCGCAGCGGTTGAAGAGACTTCAGCCTCAATCCACTCGCTCACCTTCTCATATGGGATGAAATCCGCCCAAAGCGGCTGGCGGGTGCGCTCATCTGGCCAGATGCGGTCGTGAAGTTCGGAGCGAACACGAGAAGCTGCCGAGATGTTGGCGAATGATATAAACGCGTGCGTGCAAATTGAATCGAGGAAGAAGTCGGTTATGACATCGGGGTTTGGAGACTGTCCTGGCGCAGTGGCGAGTTCAGCAATGTAGTCTTTGAGCTGTGTACGGTTTAACGGCCTCTGGAAATTGCGGATGTAGAGAGCCGAGGTAGCGGGGTGAATGGATGGCGCGACACTGCGCTCTTGCTCTGCATCGGGCATATCATAGTCTCTGCCTGCCTGGCGGTCTTCTGAGCGTCGGCGAGGAGGGCCTGAAGGCGACCTGTAGCTACGCTCTCTGTGCCTGCCACGAGTGTCTTCTGTGGGTTTTCCCAAACTCTCCTCGACGGATTCCCGACTCGGCGCAACTGCATGCTCCACCTCAACCTCCTCCTTTCCGACGTCCACAATTGTAGGGCCTTCCTCCACACCCCCGGCCTTTGCAACAACTTCTTCTGATTCGGAATTGATCATCGCAGTATCAACGTTATTGTGCTTATCAACCCATTGCGCATCTCCTTCTGAAGTCGGCACGTCATCGTGTTGTCCATCAACGTCGGTGAAGGGAAGTTCTGTGTCTTTGCGCTGGCGTTTGCGCGATGTCTCTGAACTGCCAGGAGGAGGAGAGAGCGAGCGCCGCTTGCGCGATTCGATATCTGGAGTTGCTTGATCCTCAGCGACAGATGGATCGGCCACGGAGCTATCTTGTATCGACGACTCTCGGGGAGCCGAGGTGACGTGTGTTTGCGCCGGAGCTGCTACATTCGCATCCGCTTCGATTGGCGCATCTTTGTTTACACCCTCTTGTGCGGATAGTTCGTCTGATCGCTTCGGTGCGTTGTCGATCTGAGCTTGAGGCTGTGGCGCCTCATGGTCTGCCTCTGGGCTGTTGTCGACAGTGTTGGTTTGAATACTTTCATTCCCGTCGCCTTGTTTCACCAATTCAACATCACCACCTTGAGCTGTAGTTTCGTCGTCTGCTTCATCCAGCCTGGCGACAAGGGCAGCTTTCAAACCATGTTGCGACAGCCCTCTTGATTTGAGTTCAGCCTTGAGCTCCGGCACCTTTAATTTGCTCCAATCCGTCATTATGAATGACTAACTGGGGGCATTGGTTGACTTCCGGTGAAGTCGTAGTATGTTCTTGAGTACAAGGTTGTGCGAGAAGAATAAACTTGTGAAATATGTAGATGAAACACTGTTGTTGGTTTCGCAAGGTAGGCTAGCCTTGCAATTGTATTGGAATTTATTTCGTGCCACGCGACTGGGCAGCTTGCCTCTGACGCGGTTGTGATTTCGCACTTGGCCTAGCGCAATGCCGATCTACACGTCACGTGGTATGACGTAGCTCTGAGCTCCTGAGGTTTGTATAATGTATTTATGTATTTTTGTATCACTTGTGAACAAGGCTATGGAACTTAGAACATTCTTCTCTGTACAACACAAAGAAAATGTTTCAGCTTGTGAAGCAGAGATGGTATTTATTGCACCTAAAACGTGCTGGTAGCCAAGCGGCTCGCCGCATTTCTAGCATCGACGCGGTCATCGTCCTCCTCTTCCTTCACTCCTGACAGTCCCCCTGAGCTTTCACCACTCATCGCCCGACCTCTTCCAGCACTGGCCTCTGCCGTTTCTTCATCAACGCCAGGTATTATGGTATTGGAGACATTGCGACTGGTATCCGGTCTCCTTGGCACTCCACTCCAAGCGTCGCCCTTCGGCCCCTGGCTGGCAGCTAAACTGGCGCGTCGTGCTGCCGGGTGCGATTCTCTCCCTAGCCTACTGAGCCCACCAGATGCATCAATAGCGCGTATATCAGGACGAATGGTTTCAAGCGTAGCAAGAGTTCTGCGCTCTGCCTCGATCTCTCGGAGCACATACTCACGTAACGACACGCGCACATCAATGGTAGTGCGGTTAAACCAACGACGAGTCTCTTGAACCAAATTCGCCGTCACACGTTGCGTCTTGGAGCGTAGATGAAGCTCGTTGGAGCGAGCTTTATCCATGGAGGCAATGGCTTCATCGACCTTTTCGCGCTTGACTGACGATGAGACCTTGAGGCGGTCCGCTGCATCAACCTTGGCCTTGGAAAGAATCTCCGCTTGTAAAAGCTCGCGCATCAGAATGTGGCGATTGGTAAGAGTTTCCTTGACAATAAAGGCGTCTTCCGAATGGTATGCGAGTGGGTCTCCAATTGTGGTAGCTTCAGCAGTTCCTTGAGCAGCATGGTAGTCGCCGGTTGTTTGGATGGTTTTCCCCAGCTTGCGGTACGCATTTGCTAATCCACCGTGCAATTCCTGGATACTCATAGTGCCAAGTTTGACACCAAAGTCTGATTCGGCTAATCCAAGCCCTGTATTATGTTAATAGATGTTGTAAATTAAGACATAGTGACTTACCTTTGCGGGCCTTGACAAGTCTATCGACCTTGTGTCCTGCATCCATTGTACCCAAGTAGAATTGTTTGATAGCAGGGCGTGCATCTTCAAGCTCTGGGGTATCATCGGGAGGAGGGGCAAATTGCTTGATGACCTTTCGCCGAACACCAGTCGCAGGTTGCTTCCGTTTTACCATTGGGCTGTATCCATAATCGCTCTCCACGAAAAGTACCATCTCGTCATCGCGCATTAATACGTCATTCCCGCAGACATAATTAAGCCAGCGTTGTAGCGATGCCTTCACGCGCGCCTCATCTTCGTCGGTGCCAGCTCCGGCGGAAGTCAGTGCCGGAGGAACAGCTGGGACGATTGCTTCGGGGTTCGAGGAAATTAAATGCTCCGCAAGTTTGATAAATTCCGAATGGGTGCGGCGCACATCACGGAACTGTGTTGTTCGGAAAGCCGGAAGGTTGGTCTGCTTGAGTTAGCTTAAGGCACCTTACCATAGTCAGTCAAACGAGACACGTACATGGACATCAAATCGCAGTATAGGATCTTTCCGGCCAACTCTTTCCAACCCAGTTATCTTTGCCTGCAGTTTGTAATGTGGCCCTTGTCTAGCAGCAGGTCTGGAAGCTCCTTGGTGTCTTTGTGCATCCTGGCCCGGGTGAGCCTGCTGTTGCTGTTCTGAATGGCTTGCAGGTTGCTGGTCTCCGGGTTGTTGGCCTGGGTGTTCCACGTTTGGTTCGCTAGTATCCTGTCTCTGGCCATACGTATGAGCATTCTCAGCTTCATCCGGTTGACCAGTTTCTCCGGCAATGCCCGAGTCGCTCGTGTAGTTGTCACCATGTTCTCGATTTTGGCTGTACATCACGGGCGAATCAGGTGCTTCCGGCGCAGGGTTGAAAGTAGACCTATTGTGCTGCGGCGATGGAGCAGGGGACGAGCCCCATGGCGATGCTTCAGCTGGGTTATCCCCGTCGTGCAAGGAGGATGAGTAGTCCATATTTGTTTGCATTTACCCCGAAATCGCGGGAAGGGCGGCTGGGGCCTGGAGCTTACGACGTCAGCGATTGTGGTATGAAGTGACTGGAATTGACAGTTATCGTACCGCGGTCAGCTTGTGCACAACGGTATTCTTAGAGGCAGAAGCGCCGACTATATTTGCTGGACAGAGTGGTGGTTCCAATGGTCGCTGTAACTTGAGGGGAATGGCCGGCTTGGTTCAACGACCAAGGTATCGATAGTGGAACTCGTAAGCGCGGGGAGCCGAGCTAAGCGACGTTAATGACATCCCTCAGTTTTAGACGCAGATATCCCATCGTGTAGGACATTTTATGGATGTATATTAAGTAATGCATCTTTATTGCTCAAGAGTGACCCATGTATCATGGCGGTCATCTCTACTGAGATCCAATCTCACAAGCGTCTGCCGTTTGCGTGCCTTTTCTAGCAGCTCGAGTAACCGCAATTCAGGGCACAATGCCGATATCAAAAGAACTCGAAATATTGGCATTATTGCCCATATTGATGCCGTAAGCTTTATAAATTTTACATTGCCTATATTTGCTAATATAGACAGGGGAAAACAACCACAACCGAGCGCATGCTCTATTACAGTGGTGTCACTCGTCGAATAGGAGGTAGGTCTTTTCAGTTGGCGCATCAGCTCTATTCCGACCCCTTCTTTCATTTATGCTATACCCTGCTAAAGGGTTGAATAGAAATGTCCATTTATAAGGTATGGGGAACAAAGCATATACTAACCGCTTCATAGATGTCGACGATGGATCAACGGTAACAGATTTCTTGCCCGCTGAGCGGGCCCGAGGAATTACCATCCAATCTGCTGCAGTAACATTACATTGGCCCCCAATTCAGCATGGGTCGTCAGAAGGTTCAATCGAATCTGTCCAAAAATCACGTGTTTCACATACAATCAACTTGATCGACACTCCTGGTCACGCAGATTTCACATTCGAAGTCTTACGCTCATTAAGAATCCTTGACGGCGCCATATGCGTTCTTGATGGCGTTGCTGGTGTAGAAGCTCAGACTGAGAAGGTCTGGGCTCAGGCAAATCTTTACAGTATCCCGCGGATCGCTTTCGTCAACAAGCTCGATCGCGATGGAGCTGCTTTTGGGCGAACTGTAAAAGAGATTGGCTCACGGCTACGAGGATGGCCTGCTGTTTGCCAAATTCCCTGGTGGGAAGGAGGTAAGGGGCGATTCCAAGGAGTTGGCGACGCTGTCGAGCTTTGCGCCTTGAAGTGGACCGAAGGAGGCGATGGAAAGTCTATGCAGCGGTCCAGTCTAGAGAGTCTTAAAGAAACGGACCCAGAGTTCGCAGCTGAACTGAGTAAAGCGCGGCTAGCATTGGTTGAGATTCTTTGCGAGTTTGACGAACAGCTTCTCACTACATGGCTCGAATGCGACGACGACCCAATGGCAATTTCACCCCAGGCCATCAGAGATAGTCTGCGTCGGTGCATAATCGACGGATCTGGCCGGCTCATCCCAGTTTTTGCCGGCGCCAGCTTTCGCAATATTGGTGTCCAGCCACTTCTAGACGCAGTTGACGATTTACTTCCGGATCCAAATGAGCGGCCACCTGCAGAAATCACTGCCGGTTCCATGAAGGGTACACTACCGGACTTGTTAAACGGCAAGCTACAGATCCAGCATTCTAAATCACCGAACCAACCCAAGCGCCTCCACGGACCAGTGCCAGCCAATGTAGGAGGAAACATTGAATCATGCGCACTTGCGTTCAAGGTGGTCAACGATCCCAAACGTGGCGTCCTGGTATATGTACGTGTATATTCCGGAACGCTGAATAGAAACTCGGCATTGTGGAACACCTCTCTCCATGTCACTGAGCGTGCCGGCAGACTACTTCAAATGTACGCTTCAGATGCAGAAGAAATCCAATCAATTCCAGCTGGCCAGATTGGTGTGATTGTTGGCCTTAAACACGCCCGCACTGGGGACACACTGATCACTTACACTGGAGCAAACGCCAAAACCGGCCCACCTGCGCCACTGGATAACCTACACCTTCGCCCTATAGAAGTACCGCCTCCAGTATTTTTCGCCGCCATTGAACCACATAGCTTAAGCGAAGAGAAGAATGTTGAGCAGATCCTTGCGCTTCTACTCAGGGAGGACCCTTCCTTGCATGTTAGTGTCGATGAAGAATCTGGACAGATGCTTCTTAGCGGCATGGGCGAACTACATCTTGAAATTGCCCGAGACAGACTCGTCAATGATTTTAAGGCCAAGGCGACTATGGGCGCGATTGAAATTGGATATCGCGAATGCGTCCAATCTTCATCAAGCACCCATCACTCGCTGATAGATCGCGAGATCGCGGGCAAGAAAGGAAAAGCTGGCTGTACTGCATTTGTTGAGCCTGTCGAATCGACGGATATCTCTCTGACAGATGCTATTGAGAGGGATGGCAACTTCATCACTGTGAATGTTGAGATGACAGACCCTGAGGACCGGCACACTGTTTATTCTCTTCCTCATGAGCTACCTCTTTCCGAACTCCGCACTGCTCTCATAAATGGTGCTGCTGCTGCTTTAGCACGCGGACCTCGAAGACGCTTCCCCATGACCTCTACTCACGCCAACTTGACTTTCTCAGTGTCGCGTGACCTATTTGGCAAAGATACGCACCCAGCTGCTTTAAGCTCAGCTGCTCACCAAGCTGTGCAAACTGCATTGAAAGAGTCTTTTGACAGCGATGCGATAAGCCTCATGGAACCAGTCATGGATGTTGTAATTTCATGCGATGAGGGCAACATGGGCAATATCGTACACGACATTTCTTCTGCCCGGGGTGGCCACGTCATCTCTCTTGGGGATGAAGAAGTCACTGAAACAACTGGAGACAATGAGAGACCAGTTGACATCTCTAGGATCTATGCACCTCCAGACCCATTCGCTGGCTCGACGCAGTTTGGAAATGCGCAACTAACAGGATCAAATATTGGTCAACAGAGACATATCAAAGCCCGAGTTCCGTTAAAGGAGATGGTGGGATATTTGAAGCATCTAAGGAGTTTAACAGGCGGAAGAGGGACATTTGTCATGGCTTTTGAAAAGTTTGAGAGAGTGTCAGGACCAAGGGAACGAGATGTGTAGGTTAATTGCTTGATGGACTTGTATAGTATGAGGTGTGAGCATTATTTGTAGTTTATGTATCTGTATAATTAGTTGTGAGTTGGCAAGGCCAATATTCCTAAGCTGGATGGCTTAATAAAATAAATTTGCTAAGAAATAGAAAATAATAATCATTGATGGAATAGCGCGATATTATAATCTCATACAAATAACAAGATAATTTAATTGCTATTGATTTACAGTTACCAAAAACAATACTTCGTATTTGTATTTGTTATACAGTTCAGGCACATGTAAAGATGTCATTGGAATTATCAAAACAAAAGGCCGTGATAATACTTGCCTCAATACGTCTTTCAACGTTGGAACTGCAACTCTAACTTTGAGACCTTGAGATTAAACCTGAGTTTTTAGACTGGTTGAAACAAACCTTTGACTATGTCTACCTCACGTTATTGAAGTAAAATAACATTCGTCACGGCGAATTCGCTTCAACACAACAAACACCCAAAACACCACACACGGGGGTTGGCTCATAGATTTTTCACCTACTCCACCTAACAAACATCGCAGAGTTTTCTGTTTTGTATCAGCTAAGACAAGAAAGACTTTTGAAAACGACGAGAGGTATCATGCAAAATACGCCATGAACGCTTTATTCTGAGCTTGAACTTTGCTAAACCGCTGGACCACAACAACATGGGTTCACCACCTTTACCAACGCCAATTAAGGAGCAACAGCAACCCGTCAGTTCCTCAGACGAGTCAGAATCATCTCAGCTATCATTTAAATTCAAAAAGAGTTTGCTTCCCACTCGGCGTCTTATCAATTTCGAACCACTCAGGAAACCCAATCCGGCATATCAACATGGCCGAGACTCGCCACTTTGGGGGGAACAACAGCCTCGTGATGCCCTAGAATCACCGGAACTGCCTCAGCCATCTCCCCATACTGCAAGCAGTTTCATATCAGCCCGCCCCCTTATCGATTTGGAACCGCTTAGGCTACCAGATCCGTCATATCAACATGGTCGAGACTCGCCAGTTTGGGGTCAACCTCTTCAACCCCCCGAAACACCGGAATCGCCTCAGCCACTCTTTCGCTCTGTAGACCGTGTACCCCAACGTCGCCCTCGCATTGACTTTGAGTCATTTAGGATACACAATGCAGCACCTCGGCATGGCAGACATTTGCCAGTTTTGGAGCGATGGCCATTTTTCGAACCTCCACGTGAGCTAGAACGACCTCCGTCACGGTTTAATGTTGTTTACTCAAATGGATGGATTAATCAGGTCCCAATTCGCCCCATGGACTATGAATATTGCATGCTACCCCTCCAGTTATCTGATCATGGCCAAAGCTCGCCAGTGAGCAGAGGCTCAGAACCCCTTGCCGATAATGGGCTTGATCCTCTTCAAGACTCTGGCGAGCCTAAACGACGTATTACTCGTGACAGATTAATATCCATTGAGCGTGTTTGCAAGGAATGGGTGGATGAGCTGACAAACGGCCCCTCAAATTTGAATTCAACGTACGCCGATGCCGACGTTAAAGACCTTTTTGCTTCACTTGAAAATCTAGAATTGCGCGGCAATGTGGAAAGCGAACCAAGCACAGAGGCACTGCCACAACGATCCGTTAAACAGCCACCCAATAGGTACACAATCACCAAGAGGATACGAGAAGAGCCGCTAGAAGAGAAAGTCAACGCCGAGGATTTGCCTTACTGGCTTAGCACACCTTTCATGTTTGGTATCCGTTTGCCTTGGGGGATGGTTGATTTGGCACAGCGGCATTTCCCACGTTATCTTGCTCGTGAATGGGAAGACCCACTGGTATTTTTTCCATCGGAGCTTTTGTTCGAGGAGAGATTCCCCCTGGCCAATGTTATTCCTAAGAAGGGTCAAATCGGCCTCCATCCAACCTTCCGTACTGCCGCTCTAGAGGACATTTTGAAGGCCGAAAAAGAACTTGAACTTGCCAAAGAACCTCAGTTCGAAACTCCACAGAAAGCATGGAGGTCTCCAGTTATAGGGCCATGTAGCAGTGATGCTGAGGAGGGGTCGTCGAAGGCCAATATGAGGATGACCGATGATGAAAGTACTGAAAGTCCCACCAATATGTTTCGTTTCGAGCATTGGAATCCAGAGAGACACAGCCGCAGCGTAGATGAAAGGAGCAACAGGTCAATATCTTCTGAGCACATTGAGCCAATTCCCGCTGTAGACGAAGACTTAATGTTCTGGGAACAAGACATGGATATCCATCCTTCCAAAGACCAACCAGTGTCTTCAGATCAAACCGAGCCAATTCCCGCTATAGACGACGGTTTGATGTTTTGGGATGAGGATAAGGAAACTCTCTCCAAAGAACAACCAGCGTCCGATCTAACTGAACCATTTCCCGCCGAAGACGAAGATTTGATGTTCTGGGATCAAGACATGGAAACTCCTTCCAAAGACCAGCCAATGTCTTCCGATCCAATCGAGCCTTTTCCCGCTTTTGACGAAAATTTGATGTTTTGGGATGAAAACGTAGAATCTCTCTCAAAAGAACAATCAGTATCTTCAGATGAAATTGAGCCATTTCCCGCTTTCGACGAAGATTTGATGTTCTGGGACGAAGACATGGGATCTCTCTCCAAAGACAAACTCTCAATATCTGTCAGAGAAAGCATGAAATCTCCCGACATTGGCCCCGTCAGATTATTTTCTGAGCTGGACGACCACCAAAGCATGGAACCTTCTAACACAGGCCCCGTCACAATATTTTCAGGGGAAGACATCGAAACCGTAGAAGGCTCGATATCTTCGGACCAAGGCATGGAACCCCCCACCTTAATCCCTTTTCCAAGGTTTTATAACCCAGACATTGAACGGTTACGGGCAACTGAAGACCAAGTAGAAATAGCTTCAGACCAAGAGACGGAAAGTCTTATCGGGGACCAAGAATCGCATTATGTCGGCCAAGGCATGGAATATCTCCTGAAAGACCTATTCCAAACGTTTTATTACAATGGTGACACTGAATCAGCCACCGAGGATGGAGTTTCAATAAATTCGGGTGAAGGCATGGAAGATCCTCAAATAGACCCTGCCTCAATGATGCATGACCAAGACATAGAATCTCAAATTGACGACCAGGAGTCAGTGTCTTCTTGTGACAGAATCGATCCTTCACTAGTCTTGCATGAGGACATCCCAGTCGTCAAGTGGTGGTTCATGGACTCTGAAGACGACAAGCCTGCAAAGGCCAAGCCCTCATCGAACCAAGACAAGAGAGCCAGAGAACGCTATAAGCGCGATCGTGCAGCTTTCCCCCATCTTCCACCTATTGACTTCACGGGAACCTACATAGAGTTCTGTGAAACCCCATTTGGTATATTTATAAACGACGGTGGCTTAGAAGATTACGCTCCCAGCGATAAGAAGGAACAGAAGACAACAGAACCGCCAGATGACCTGCCAGTACCAACCGAGGTTTACGGGCCTGTAGACCATGAGGAACGTATGCAAGAGCTCCTCGCAGAAATTGAGCTGGAGGGTGCCACGCAGATCTTGACAACATGGCAAGAAATCTATGCCGAGCGATCTGAAGAAGAGCAATCCGAAGATGAGAAAGCAGAGACTTCCGTGGAAGATACCAAGGCAAAGATAATTCAAGAGCCGCCTGTTCCGATCCAACTGGAGAAAAAGCGTCCGAAGAGAAGGAGTTGGTGTGAAGAATTACCACCCCCTGCGAGGGCGGATAGAATCGAGCGGAGAAAATCCCTCGGCGATGAGATAGAGCTCAATCGTAAGCGGATGAGCTGGCTGGGAGAATTAGCCGCGCTAAAGGAGGAAGACATCCAAGAAGTGCTCAAAGATAGCATCGGACAGGTACCTCTGGTGCCTGCTGATCTATTACTGCGAAAGAAGTCAAAGCGGGCAAGCTGGCTTGGAGGGCCACCCCCTGATAGGGAGGTACGAATCGAGGGAGCGTTTGGAGACAGCCAGGCAAAGGCTACTCCAGGCCATGCTAACGTAATAGAGCGACAACGCTCAAACCGTTCAACCTGGTTTGGAGGATTACCCATCGATCGTGAGGAGCAAACCATGGCAAACTTAAAAGGCGGCCATAGAAAGTCAATTCAAGGGTCCTTACATCCACCCGAGCGAAAGAGTTCAAAGCGGAGGAGCTTCTTTGCAGGACTATCCACCGAGAGGGTGGAGCGTACAAAAGAAGATGTAGAATTCAGTAATGACAAGCTAACTGAACCGTCCGTCCATCCACTGGATAGAAAGGATTCGAAACGGAGAAGTTGGTTTGCAGGGCTATCGACCGAACGGGAGGAACGAACAGAACGCGGTTTAGAAGACAGCCATGAAATAATGACTCAACCATCCGTCCAGCCATTGAAGCGAAATGCTTCGAAGCGGAGGAGCTTGTTTGCAGGACTATCCACCGAGAGGGTAGAGCGTACAATGAGCGACCTGGAATACAGCCAGGTAGAGGCAACAGAAGCACCCGTTCATCCAATGGAGAGAAAGGGTTCCAAGCGGAGGAGCTGGTTTCCAAGTATATCGACCGAGAAGGTGGAACAACCAAAGGCCAATTTCGAAGGCAGCCATGAAAAGGTAACCGAAGCGACCGTTCATCCACCGGAGAGGAGGGCCTCCAAGCGGAGGAGCTTCTTTGCAGCACTATCCGCCGAAAGGGTGGAGCGAACCAAATACGATCCAGAAGATAATGGCGGAAAGGTAACTCAAGTGCCGGTCCAACCATTGGAACGGAAAGCTTCGAAGCGGAGGAGTTTCTTTGCACCGCTATCAAGCGAGAGGGTGGAACGAACCAAAGGTGGCCCAGAAGATAACAACCGAGACTCAACTCAGGCTCGATTAGAACGAAAAGCTTCGAAGCGGAGGAGTTTCTTTGCAGCGCTATCGACTGATAAGGTGGAACGAACCAAAGACGAGCCAGAAGATAACCACGGAGACTTAACCCAGGCGCATATTCATCCACTGGAACGGAAAGGTTCGAAGAGGAGGAGCTGGTTTGGAATTCAGCCAGAGAGACAAGAACAATCCCTGGATTCTTTGGAAAACAGCCATAGAGCAGTCTCCCAAGAACCGGTTACTCCATTGGAGCGAAAACGTTTAAAGAGGATGAGTTGGTTCGGAGGATTGCCCGCGGCAAGGAAAGAAGAAACCGCGGGCGCCTTCGAAAACAGCCATGGAATAGTCCCCCAAGTACCGACCCATCCATTACAGCGAAGTCAGTCAAAGCGGAAGAGCTGGTTTGGAGTCACGCCTGCAAAGAAGGACGAACAGACTAGACAATCCTTGGAAACTAGTACGTTATTGGAAAGTAGTACATTGGAAATCAGTAAGAGAGCAGCGAGCCAGAAGCCTGCGGACCCACAAGAGCAGATGCGAGCGAAGCGGTCGAGCTGGATTGGGGGATTATCTATACACAAAGAGAAACAAACTAAGAAGGATGCAGAAGACAGCCGTGAGAAGATAGCCCAAGAACAGGTAAAACCATCAGAGCAGAAGCATGCGAAGCGGGCGAGCTGGTTTGGAGGATTGCCAGGCGAGAGGGAAAAGAAGGAGCGGAAGGCTAAGAGAAGCTCTTGGTTTGTTTAGGCAGGGCTGAGATCGAGGGAATCGTTGTGGGTGAGAAAAGAGAGGCAGATGAATTTGTAGACGTGTGCAGTGTGGAATTTGAGACTTGTCACGAAAAAGAGCAGGCAAATATGTAAGACAAAACTCAGATAGGGGGGAGTTGTCTTTATTATGGACGAATGAATTATCATAAATCGTAAACCCCAGAAATCTACTCTTGGTAGAAACTCCGAGTATATATGATGTAGTCATCAAAATGTGGCCGCAGCCTAAACAAGGGAGACATCCTATACTCCCGCGAGGAGCCCAAGGGGACCCGGCAACCAAATGTTACTGTTGCCCAGTTTTATATGTTGAACATTATGTGCACACCGAGCGAGCCCTGCGCACATCCGTCTTGTGCTTTATGAATCGAAAGCCCGTAACCCACTGACCCAATAACGATATGAAATAAACGCCCCAACAGACCATGAACCCGTTGAAAAATAAACATGGTATGACAAAAAGTAATTGAAAACAAGAACCCGGCTCCAGCCCGTGTTCAGGGAGCAAATTGCGCCCAATCAAGGGCATCTGTGGCATCGTAGCCCACCATTCCAGTATTTTGGAAACCCATTTGAGCATCCGCTAGCTGAACGTTGCCATTGAAGTCAATCAATGGAGTTGCGTAAGATCCTGTGGCGCCGAACTGGTAGTTGTTCGCCGACATATCCACGGCGGGCATATCTGAGAATAGCGGTGGCGGTGGCATGTGTGATGAATCAAAAGCGGAAATCTTGGGCGTGGCATGGAAGCTTCCGAGAGGCTCAAGAAGTAGAGCTGCAGACGGTGCGTTCTCCACAAGTGCGGCAATGTGCGGTTCAAACCCCCAATCTCCGACCCAATCCTTCATCGTCGCTCGACACTTGAAGTGTGAGGCAAGGTGCTCTGCACGCCCAGACCAGGTGCTGAAAGTAGCACTGCAGAAGCCACATCGAGACTTAACGTCGCTGATTTCCGACTTCCAAGCTTCCATTCGCGAGTTCAGCTTACACTCGTGGGTAAGCCGGAGATGCTGCTGGAAGTGATCTTTGCGATAGAATGTGCGCTCTGATGGTTCCTTCATTTGGCATGCAGAGAAGTTGTGTGTCTCTAAGTGCTGCTTTGTTGGGTTTGGAAGATCGCAGAAGGCACAGAGTGGGCTAATGGCGGAATCGATGATTCCACCGGTCTGGCAACAGACCCAAGTCTCTAAGCTCAAATGCTGGGACTTTTCATGACGTTGCCAGTCATGTTTGGTCGCGAATGTTGAGTCGGGACAGAACGTGCATTGGAATGGGCGAGCCTTTGCTTTAGCAGTAGGCTTCGGCGGCTTGCTTGGGTTAACCCTACGGCGACGACGGTCTCCGGGGGTTATGTGGCTATATGGGAGCTTGAGCGATGAGTATGAGAATGACGTCTGATCCGAAAGAGAAGAGCCCCCGAGGGTGCTAGTGAGACCTGTCTCATAACTAGCCATTGACTGGGCAAAGTAAGAGTCATTGTGAGAGAAGGTGGTAATCGAGCGTGCAGCATCGTAGTTGGATGGCTTCGTATTGCCTTGATCGGCATCGAAGAGAGCCGACGGATAATAGTCAAACTCTTCGTCAATAGGATCGAACAGCTTCAGCTGATTGTCCTCGCAAACGGCCAAAATGACCGGAGGTGAAACGGCTTCGAGTTCAATAGGAGTGACCTTCCATCGATCAAGAGGGTTCATTTCTCCGAATGAGCGTTGCTTCGTAGATGCACTAGCTGCCTGCTTCTGGTTGGCACGAGCTCGATTCTTCCTGCGAGTATTGGCCAGCCACAGCGATATCTGCGAGCGTTTCAGCCCGCTTAGATTAACGAGTTCCTCCTTCTCCTCGCTGGTAGGATATGGATTCTCTCGGTGCTCATGATACCAAGTCCTCAGGATGCTACGGGCCTCCTTTGAGAAGCGACAGCCTCCGGAACCAATGCGGCCGCTGGGGCACTGCTCCGGGCTCTCATCCTCACCACAGTTCTCACCAGAAGTGGCAGAGGGAGTGGATGAATGTTCGGATGATTCCTAAATCATGTTAGACGCAACAGACTAGATAATATGTGAGACCTATTCTCACCTTGGTCATCCAGCGAGATTCGTTGCGGCACAAGTCAAGCTCGCTGCCCCTGTTGGAGGAAGTGCTAAGACCACGACCCTCAACCTCACATGATTCAATCATGAGTTCATCATCTTCGGGCCAGTTTATGTCATCAAATAAGTAGTCATCCATGCGGTGACTGGCACGGGGCATGGACGATGGTGGCGGCTCCGTGGACACGGGCTTCGCGGCACTTCGTCGCTGGCTGAAGATAGTCATGCTGACTGTTTCTCGAGATGCTTCCGCGAGACAACTTTGATCCACGGATCTCAGTTTACGAGAAACTTGGAAAAGAAAGAAAGAAAGGGCATCGATAGAGCAGGAATTAAAGGTAGTAGTCATCCTCCATGCAGCCTCGCTGCTTAGATAAGCCAATGGCGGGGATACATGTCCCCGATCAGGACAAGCTCCACGCCTTCCCATTTACACATCACGTGCCTTTCAAAGCGATTGTCACATTTCTGACAACCTGCCGGCGCGAAGATAAGCCGATCTTCGGAGCTTGGCAAAAATGCTTGACGGGCATCACTTCAACTCAAATATTGCAGTATTATATAGAATTAATTCTCATATTGAAGACTTAAGGATATGCCCTTCAATACCAATATCAAGACTGGAATATAAAAAGGAAAAAAAACTTAGCGCCTGGCGCTCCACTCACACTCAAACATGACTGGCCTCGTCGCCGATATAGCACGGCCCCCAACGGCACACAAACAGCGAGGCTGATAATTCTAGCAGGTTCCAAATTCCCAGACATGGAAGCACCTGGAATACAAAAACGTGTTTGTACGGACACGTACATCATCGAACACAACATGGAGACGCGGTGATCTGCCATTGCATGCTACTTGCCAATCATGGTAATTGAAGGAAAGCCTCACCGCCAGTTGAAGTCCATGACTCCTTTTATCTATAATCATTTTCGATGCATCAGTCCATGTCCTATACAAAATGAAAGTTTCATTCGCAAATACCCAAAGATAGCCCGGGACTGTCCTCACCGCCCCTGAGACCTCATGCATGTCCGTCCCAATCCCCTCACCGGCGTCTCTACGCTTCCTCCCTAAACCCAGGTCACTGGCATTCAATTTCACGAATATCAGACCACGGGCCCTTGCAGCCCAAGCCATCTCTGAAACCCAAGAGATTGTTGGAAGAGAGACTACAGCTAGTGTAAGACGACGTAACTAAGCCGACACCATGGCGCACCATTATCAAAAACCCCCGCCCCTGGAAATCCACCCCTGATATCTCGTCCTATATATAACCCCCGAGTCTCCAACTGCAACTCGAGCGCGGCTCTCCGCAGGATGGATCGACGGCACATAGAAAAACGAGGTCGAGTGACGCCGGCGCCCGGGAAGAAGGCTAACAACGCCGACATGCGTGGCCGGATGCTGTGTTCCTCTCCGATTATGGAAGAGCACCAGAGCTTAACTTGCCTTGGATGAGCTTGAGACGCCAATGCAGACGGACCTGCAGGACGATGCATTCGGGGAGCCTCTTGAAAATTGTTTCAGACATTGCCGCTATGGCGGGTCTACCAATCTGTCATGACGAGAGGGACTGCATCTATCCTGCCCTGGCCTATCTGAATCCACCACGCCGGCAAGATGCATGTGCAGTCACGAGATAAAATGAATCCATGACTTACCATATCAAACCACGAATCTGTCATCGAGCGCCATCTCGGTGCCTGCTCCCGTCACCCACCTCCTTCCCCTATATCCCCAAGAAAAGCTCTTCACAACCTCCACCAGAGCACAATCTAGTTTCACCTCAGGTAGCACGACCACATCCCTACCTGCCACGCGCTCTCTCGTGCATCCCCAGCCATCCCCCCAACCCAGCAACCATCCGCCCCTTATCCACAACATCCAGATCTGCCGTCCACAATTACACACCACTCGAGCCCTAGGCGCGGCACGTTGTATCCCTTTCCCCCTCTGCCGGCTGCCACTCTGCCTCTCGCATCATTCTAGAACGACACACCGCACTTTGAAGCAAACGCCCTCGCCCCCACCACCCGTCACACCAGCAGCTTGTTTCGTGTCCCCAACCAACTTCAGATCATACCTATCAAACACCCCGCCCCCAGCTCCCCAAGCCAGCAGCAATAGTCCAAATCCGTCTTCGAAACCAGCAGTCTCTGTACGACCCCTCAAAAACACCGCCTTGATCTCGATCTCACACACCCCGGAATGGGGAGGTGGTGGTGGTCTCAGATCGGATTAGAAATACCCGCGACCTCACCTGCAGCACGCGCGCAGTGTCGCAGGCTGGCGCGTGCGACATGGCGTCGCAGATGCGGTGGTTACACTGCATGGTGTGGCCCTGCGGGGGAGCGGGCGCCGGACGACGTCACGGGTGCTGCTTGTTGGGGTTGTTGAACGCAGGGGAGAGGATTCGATAGTTTTTCTTTGTTCGTGGATCGAAAATAAAGGACGATTTTGGGGGCGGATTGGGGTTGGGTGACTACTGAGAAATGGGGGAGGGAGGGAGGTTAGCAGAAACGAGCAGCGGGTCGATGGAGACCCTGAATATTTGACCCTGTGAATTTTGTTGATTGAACCGAAATCTAAAGCGCCTTGGGACGTCTAATTCTTGGAGAAACGGTGCTGAAACGAACAGGAAGTGGAGAATAGGAACAAACGCCGCTGCGAACTGGTAGTAGTAGCAACAATGATCGTATGCGCAACCCCATCCTACAACCCCATACACAAGAGAGAAGAAACACAAAACAAGAGAAACCCAAACCCCCCCATAAACCCCCATCCCGTTCCCACCCCGTCTATGCCATTAGCGCCTCCCAAATCAAAAACAAAGAAACCCCCCGAAACCCCGGAAACACAATGCCCCCACCCCAACCGTAAACCCGAAAAGGAAAGCCCAAACTTTTTTTTGGGGGGCGCGGATGCCCGGAGAGCGCTGAAGGATGATGGTCGTCTAGTGCTGACAAGTGCGCGAAACAAGTAGAATTCGTGGCGTCGTTGGTGTGAAACAGTGCGAAGGGGTCAACGCGTGGAAACGCCCAACCGAAGATCAAGTGGTTTGTCGCCGCGCACAGACGATCTAGGCAATGTTCTAATGGCTAGTCAGTGGCATGATACGACCGAAAGGAGAGGTGAGACATACGTTCAGATTTTTAGCAAAGGTTGGTACAGGCTCTGCACGTCTTGAACTTGCAGTACTTGCACTCGAAGATGAACCAATGCGGTCCCGAGTGGCACATGTTGCACATCCATTGGATGAGGCTGCTCTCAGACTTGATGATCTTGAAGGAGTGCACGCAGCGTGTTGGTACAGCCATTTCTGCAAAGTTTTGTCTGTGGCTGGTGTTAGTGTTGAGTTTATTTTTTGTGTTGGAAGTGAGAGTTGATAACCGCAGGGTTATAACGTAGGATTGGAGATGAAAAGTACCTTGACGAGAGAGAATGAGATGAAATGGTGAGTGTTGTAATCTTTACAAGAAGAAGGCAAGACCAAGGTGTTATTTAAGGAGCGTAGAGCGTATGTGGAAGTTGAATGTGTTGTGAGGTGGCAACAAGCGTGGGTGTTGAGGACTGAAGAAGAAAGAGCAACGTCTAGGCGTGAGAGACAGAATATCCGAAACGGCGGCTAAGATGGAAGAGAAGGCCAGACAATTTTGATTTGAGAGAAAATCGCTGGCAATTAAATAAAGAAGTTGGGGTATGGAGTGGAGATTCCAGTCAAACAAAGCCTAATCAAACAACGTTGATCCGCACAGAGCGTTTGCTTGGTCTTGTGGTCTCGGACAATGAGCGACTGGGGCCGGCCGTCACAATAATTATAATGGCAACAAAGGTCGAGCACGAGGGCTTGTATCAAAGAGTCCTTGGCCGACAATTTCCTTTCCTGCGCAACGAGAATGACGGTGTGGTGGTTAAGAAACTGTAGCAATATATCACAGGCTAAGTCTCCCTGGCGAAGCCAAGCGGTTATAAAGTATCAACGAGAAGAGCGGCTTTAACGTCCGGATATGTGCCCTCGGATGCTTGGTATGGCGAGGGTATGATTTTGGATTTTTGAAACGGTACTGCAGGTCATAAAATAAAACAAAAATAAAATAGTGAGGCCGAGGTATGAGGGTGACCTATGTGGAATGTGAAATGAAATATCAAGCCGCTTTTCTTGTATCACTGTACACGGCCCGAGATGCGGATTTGCATGTGGCTGCAGTGGGTAAACGTGACGGCTACAAGCTGCGGGAGGACAAGGGAATATTGAGGAATAGAATGTATGAGAAATGTAATAGTAGAATCTGGGGAGGAATAGTAGAATAAATATATACCCTACTCCAGAGAGTGGGACGGTGTGGTGGGCGAGATCGAGAGTGGTGTGTGTGAGAGATAGTGAGGGATGGAGAGCGGCAAGTGGAGAAAAACGGTTGAGAAAGCCGGTGGATGCAATTTTGAACAGGATAGATGGATGGCATGGCATCATGGCCATAACACTCAAGGTAGCAGGGTAATTTCAGTGACAGTGACGGGGGAAGGGCCGTGGCCGATACTAAGCAAAGAGTAGAAATGAGTAGCATGCACAGTAGCGTACCAGAGAAGAGGGAGAAAGAAGCATTTCGGGGCGTGCCCTTTTTTTTTTCTCTCTCTTTCCTGGAGTAATTTAATCCCAGAAAGATAGACAGTGACCGCCAAGAACTAAGGCAAGGACAGACGGCAGATGAGAGGCAAGAAGTGAGTGTCTAAGTGGAGAGCGGAGTCGGGCAAAGAGAGGAAGGATGGGCAAGAAAGATGCAAGATGGACAGGGAAGGGGTTACCGAGCAGTATGAGAATGAGTTTTGGGAGGAGTGAGGAGTCTGAAATATGGTGGGGTTTGATAGTACTGTAGTAGTACCATAGTAGGTAGGTAGGTAGGTAGGGGACAGGGTATGGAAGGG
>JPJR01000794.1:0-13267 GCA_000750675.1 Pseudogymnoascus sp. VKM F-3808 | reverse complement strand
AGCCCGCTACTAAAGAAGGACCCCTTCACCAGCCTGCCGGACGAGTTATGTTTGAGGATCCATCTCTTGCCGCGGTGGTGCATATCTGCCTCGTTATACCATAGTAGTATGCAGGCAGAGATCCACCGAAATCCTTTCATAGCTCGCCTTCTGTTTACACCGAGGAGACGGGAAATCCAGCATGACAACTCACTATCCAGTTACAATTCATGCAGAGATTTACATACTACTACTGCTACTACCAGTATCTACTACTCTATGGTAGAGAACTCGGTACAGACAGGTATGACGGGGATAGTGGGGAATACTGGCCCAGTAGCTCCTTCCGCTCGCGTGGATACGGACTTAACTCGCACTTATTCCACTTACTAGCACTTGTTTTTTTCCCTTGCGCTACGCTTTCCCTACTCCTGCTAGAGTTACCGCTATGGTATAGTACTCTACTATGGCAGTATTTAGTCTTCATTCTTCATAATTAACCCGTAGACGCGAGGCAATATCCCCGCCTTTATGAGAGTCCCGCTCTTTTCTTTGTGATCCTCACTTAATGGAGGCATTTCCTACCGAGCAGAACCCACTCTCCAACTCCAAGAAAAGTACTGTACATGCAGTTGGCTTTTAAATAGCTATCAACTATTAACGAAAATCCTCGGCCCAGTTTCTTAGAGTGCTACTATACATACATACTCTCACACTTCTACATACGCACGTACGAGTTGTCCTTGGCGCATCTGGGAGATTATTCTCGCCTTCTACGCTCGCTCGCCTTCCTCTTTAATATAAGTTGCAGTGCAGTGCCTTGCCTAGCTGTTTTTATCCCGCATCGACCCCACAGCTATATCCTTGAGATCGAGACGAGCCGGCAGCATCGTGCACGCCCTGCTCAGTTTATTTGACTATCCTACTTCGTCCTCGTACATACCTGTACTCTCCTGCCCCTCGCCGCCCACTCTCCAGCAACCCTGGAAGATCCAACAAGCATCCTTCCTTCGTCCTTGGCAAGAGAACGACACCACGCACCTTGTCAGCAACACTCTCACCAGGCTCTCTTCCCCCCGGAACCCTACTCAGCACGCCCATTTGGGGAATTCTTCTCGAACCAACCTAAATATTCTTCCATTTCATTAATTACCGTCGACTGAAGGCTTGAAGGCTCGGACACTACCGCAAACCTAAGCCACCTTTCACTCCCCTTCCTTCCTTCCTCCTGCCTGCATTCCACCTGTGGTTTTCCATGCACAGCGAGTAAGTGCAAGGACAGGGCTCCCCGACCCATAACCTGGCGTCTACATTGGCGAACGCTCTAAAGTCGCTCTAAGGCCCGCAAGGGACCCTCCAAGGACCCTCTGAGGATCCCCCAAGACCAAGACGCTTAATATAAACCGTCCCTGATCTGTCCACCCGAAACTACCAACCCGGCTGGACGAGGGGAACTTATTCCACCTAGTTCTTTGGGTGCATGTATTGTTTCTTCACAGGCGCAACCTAGCTCTTGGTATTGCTGTACAGTACCTTCTGCTACAAACAATTCTACCAGAGAGACAAGGGCCCTCCTCCCAAGTACCGGTGACCATAAGTCCGCCCCCAGAAATCGAAGGGAAGGGAATACCCACTTCGGCCCTCTTTTCAGAGAGCAGACGCCCCAAGACTCACCTAGTCCGTTATCCTTGATAGCCACTAGACCTTCTCTATCGTTTATTGCTTTCGTCAACGAGGGACACACTCGCCATCCCGCCACTCCAATACAACAAAACGGCGCTGATCCCCTACAAGAACCTCCCCAACCCTTGAACTACGCCTCGCATGTTAGATCTCCACCGCTTGATCTATTGACTCCAGCTCCAAAGGATCAGAGCATCCGTGCGGCGCCCGTTTATGGTCTTGGATAAGCTGCAAGACCTTATGAGCAGCCCCGCGAACTCAAACCTTTCTCAGTAACTCAGGACCAATGTCGCAGATGTACGCGCAACCGCCCGCTATCACTTCCATATTTGAGCGGTCCTTCACCCATGACCAGATCAAAATCAACTCCTTTAAACTCGGAGAGTTGAACAGTGGTCGTATGTATCCCACTTCTTTACCTGAACAGCGCGAAGATCGCAGTAGTTGGAATGCACCACGCACTGAGCCACTCTCATTATCAGAACAACACAAGCGCGGACCCTACAACATTCCGCCACCAGACAGATCTTTGGGCGATGAGTCTGCACGCCCTGAAATAAGTCCAAGGACAACAAACGGAGAACGACTACCGCCTTTGAGCAGCTTATTCAGTTCGACGCAGGCACCGTTGCCCGCCCGATCCCCGTACTCTAACCCAAGCCCAACATTCAAGCCTGGGTCCCCGGAATCTACTGCGAGGAAGGCAAGCTCAAACCATTTAGAACAACTTCAATGGGACTCATCATATAGACGCCCTCGCTCTGAGCCGTCTGGCCAATATCCTTACAACCAGCGTTCTCCCCATTCAGTCTCGTCAGATCGTCTACCTCCTCCTCCGCGGTCTGTGATAGACAACAGGAAGCCAGAGTCCCCCGGCTACGGTGATGGCGCATCGGATTATAGGGAGGCACAGTATGGCCGCTCATCAGCGTCGTCGGTGCGGTTTTCGCCAGGATCGGAGGCAGCGTCGTGGCGTGGCTACTTCCCACCAATGCCCAAAGATCAAACCTCTCCGTACGGGCACCCAAGGGACCAGAAGACTTCTCCTCATATCCAGCTGCACGAACCGGACATGAGGCACTCGTACGCTGGATCTCCCCAATCGCATGCCATGAGGAACCCATACCACCAAGCTCCATCCGTCGCCTTATCATCTGGCCCAACATCTCCAAAGGACACCCTTGGACCCAAGATTTGGACTGGTACTCATTTCCTCCCGCGATTTGTTCGCCAAGCTGAGGTTCCCGGCGAGGGAATCTGCTACTTCTACGACGATGGGACGCACTGTAAGACTATAATTGACGGCGAGCACGTCAACGCACACTGGGGTGTTACGAAAGCGGGCAAGCCACGAAAGAGGCTCGCTATTGCATGCATTACCTGCCGCGAAAAGAAGATAAAATGCGACCCTGACTACCCCAGGTGTGTCCAATGTGACAAATTTGGAAGGGTCTGCAAGTTTAAGAATGCGTAAGTCGAATTGTTGGCTGTTCTGGGGAACACACTTGCACTTTGGAACAGAGACTAACATTATGACTTAGCCCCAGAGGTGGCCAAGGTTCTCCCGAAACCCCACCTGCGGATTCAGAAGATGCCGTGACCCGCTCGGTGTCCCAATTATCAGAACTTGATGGGAATAAAGCTGAGAAGCGTGACCTTCACTACGCGCCGTATCACCAGGGACAGCGAAGTCCAGGGTCGGAAATCGATGAGAATGCACCAAAGCGACATAGAAGTGCATATGACGCATATATGCCCGTCAAGGTCGACAGAGCAGATGGGAACTTCAACCAAGTTAGATACTCTCCACGCCAGCAACCCTCTCCTAGCCCGAACTACCGGTCTTTGGACTGGTTGACGCGACAGGCTACTGAAAACCCCTTCGAGACGAATGAAGCTTTGTCCTTTGAGCTCCTGGATAACTTCTTTCTAAATACTTCCTGCACTACATACCGCTTCTTGCCCGAGCCACACTTCCGCACATGGGTCGCTGATCGCAGTATCAAGAAGAGCCCGCAGGATATCATGCTTCTGTATGGCCTGCTTGCCCTTGCGACGGTGTTCTCAAGTGCAGATGGCGCCAAACTGCGCGGAGAGGAGTTTGCAGCTGTCTGTCGATCGGCAGCTGAAGGAAGCGAGTTCAGTCTACATCTCGTGCAGAGTAGACTGCTCCTTTCATTGTACTATGTAGCGATCAACAAATACCACGAGTCGATGGATTTCTGCGGTTCTGCCATCCGTGTGGCAACATGGTTGGGTTTGAATGTGGAGTTGGGCGAGTCTGAGAAGGGCTCGAACTCGACTATCTTCAACCTCGATCGCGCTGGATATGCAGAGTGCCGCCGCCGCACGTTCTGGTCCTGCTATATCATGGATCACTTCAGCACATTCTGCAACGGTCACCTAAACACCATCAATCCCAAGGATATCTTTTTGCGCTACCCAACTACGACGAAGAACTTCGAAAGCCTGTCTGGCACCAGCGCGCCATTCTTCGATCCGTCTGGAGCATTAGCCCAAAGCAGCCTCAAAGACGTTGGCATAACAGCCTACATGATCAATATCCTGTCTATCTGGGGAGATGTGCGTGATTACAACTATCGTGCTTCTAAATCACACTCTGTTGCGGTGACTGAGCCCTTCTCGTCATTCTACGCCACGACCATCGCGCGGCTTGAAGGATGGCGCGCCTCCCTTTTGCCATCCACAGAGAACACCCTCGAGAATTTGGATTCTGCGGTAATGGACGGCACCCTTGGAAGCTTTGTAAGCCTGCACGCGCTCTACCATGTGTCCTACGCAAACCTACACCGCTACGGACTACACGAATCTGAAGCTACGCCCACCCTCAAATCGAGCCTCCGAACCATCTACGTGCACGCAAAGGCCGTCCTCGACCTGGGGCAGAACATGGCAACCCGCGGTTCGCGCCTTTCGCACAGCCCAGCCTCTACAACCAAATTCTCGAGCCCGTATTTTGGCTTCATAATCGTCAACGCCATCGACATTCTGTCTGCGAAGGGAAGGCTGGCTGACATCTCGGCATTCCACGCCCGCGTTGATGGCGCCAGCAAGGTCGTCGACGAGTTGGCTAGCTTCTGGCACAGTGCGCGCTTGCAGCAGGATCAGATCAAGGCTCGACTTGATTCTCTTGCAGCGCTCCCACTGCTCACCAATGGGTGGAATGCAGCGAACTCAGCGCTAGATGCTTCGAGGGGTGACGCGATCGTGGACGCGGAGAAGGGCACTTTTGAGATGAGAAACTCGATCAATTCGCTGTCGGGTAGAGGGGCTAGGGATAATGTGTATTCAGCCACATTTGAGGCATGGGAGGATGCATTGAAGCATTGAGGATAGGAATGGATATGGTAGGAAGTGAAGGTTTGGGATGGGAGATCCCCGGATGGATGGATAGGTTGGGTTTGATTTACTGGAGTTTTTACCTGCTGGCGGTTGTCTATATATGCATCATGTAACAAAAGTTTCTGGGTTGGAATTATCATCATCTACGACGATAGATGGGCATGAAGCGGGTGTGGGAGAGGAGGAAAGTTGGACGCAGCGAGCTTTGCGTAACTTACACGAGAGGGTGTTTGTATATGAGATAGAGACGAACGTAGAGGAGCGAGGTCTAGATCAAACGACATGGATAAATAATCTTAGTATAGTAATCTATATCCTCAATACCTCGTCCATAACATCCAAGTTCCAAAAACATGCTTTCCCCATTCGCCGACAGACCCATTGAAGGTACATGATCAGTGCCACGTACCGTACCCCTGCCCATACCCTCAAAATGTCGCAAGAAGGGATCAACATGACATGTAGTCGGAATAAAGCCCACGCCAGCACCACTAACGCACCGATCGCCCAAGACCTCATGAAGCTTGATGCCGGGCCTGGTCCCCAGATGCGCGAGCGTCTTGGTTGGCTGGGTCTTCGGCGCTGTATCTCGATTCGGTCACAGCGGGGGGTTGTACTCATCAGGCGGGTGAATCTTTAGCCGGCGCGATGACGGGATGGAGCCGCGGTGCCGCGGTGGGTGGTCTAAGCGCGATTAGGTTGGAGGGAGCTTGCCTGTAACTTTTATATTATAGCTGTATAAGGAAAGAGCGATTGGGATTTCTACGCACCTGCCGTGCCGTTTCTTTTGTATAGAGGATTTTAGATTTGTCTCCGGGGATGAACGCGATGCGCCAGCCTGTCTAAGCAACCCTCTCTTCACTCTTGTTTGGAGAAAATTCCCAACCTACCAGGCACACACCATGACGACCGCCTTCCCCTCCACCCCTATCGCCACGCTCCCAGGGACGCCCTACCCCATCCACGCACTCGCATACTCCGCTACGCCAGCAGCATACATCCTCACAGGCTCCGGCGACCGGTCTATCAGGCTTTACAACCCCTTCCCGGCCACCAGCGGGCCGCGCGGGGCCGTGCAGCCAGGGAAACTGGTGCAGACATTCGAGGCGCACGGGTATGAAGTGCTGGACTTATGCGTTGCTAGGTAAGCTCTCCTTCTCCTGGCAGTACTGGATGCTGCAGACAGAACAACAGAGGCTAATCTGTGCTATAGCGATAACGCGCGCTTTGCCTCGTGCGGCGGCGACCGCTCGGTTTTCCTATGGGATGTAGCGACGGCTAAGACGACACGGCGGTTTGGTGGTGCGCATGGACATACGGCGAGGATAAATACTGTAGCTTTTGCGGGGGTGGATGAGAGCGTGCTCGTCTCTGGCTCGTTCGACGCCAGTGTGCGCCTGTGGGATGCGAAAGCTTCGTCGATGAAGCCGATTCAGGTCCTCTCCGAAGCGCGCGATGCTGTACAAGTTGTTCTTGTGAGCCCGGCGCGGCCGGCGGAGGTGATGGCTGGGAGCGTAGATGGAAGGGTGCGGTGCTATGATGTTAGGATGGGGCGGTGCGTGACGGATGTTATTGGGGAGCCTGTGACCAGCTTGTGCTCGACAGGAGATGGGGAGGGGGTGCTTGTTGGGTCGCTTGGGGCCGTGAGATTGATGGATCGTGGGAATGGGGGATGTCTGATGAAATATGAGGGAGCAGTTGGCGGGGAGTATAGGATTAGGAGTTGTTTTGGAGGGAGGGGTGAGAGATGGGTTCTTAGTGGGAGTGAGGCGGATGGGGAAGTTGTGGCCTGGGATACGATGACGGGAGGGGAGGTGGCGAGAGTGAAGGTGCCGAAGGCGGTCGAAACTGGGAAGAAGAGGCTTGATGCGTTTGGGAAGGAGAGGGAGAGGAAGAATGTTGTGAGTTGTGTTGCGTGGAGGAACTGGAGGGGGAAGAGCCAGTGGTGCTGCGCGGGAACTGATGGAGCGGTGACGGTATTTGGCGACGCCGAGTGAGGTATGCATATGTTCACAGAAGGCATATTGCGTTTGAGGCTTTGGTGGTTGATATCCTGAATTTCCATATCGACTTTGGTTGGAGATATGGTCTCGAAATATGCTTCATCGCCCAGGAGCCGTCGAAAAGGAGCGATTGCAGATGCTTCTTCGATAATCAAAATGACTCTTTGGTTCTTCAGATTTTCGGGAGCCGAATCAAGAGGTGGCTGGAATGAAGCCAAAGCCAGTGAATTGGTTGACGGCGCTACTGAAAGACGAGCCAGGAATACTGGAAGATTCATGAATCGAACCTGTGCGGTGCCAATGAGTTGGAGCAGAATACTCTAGACAAGACGATAGAATCTGGAGGTCTTCCCTGTTGCTGGACGTTCAAAGCATTCAGCGTTCAAAGCATTCAGCAACAAAGAATCGAATGTGTTGTTACGCGAAAGGGGGCGAACAACACCAACAAAAGCTTCAAATAGCGACTGTTTGATCAGGCCCCCCGTTCGACCTCACTCACAACGTTCAAAAGCGGACCAAAAAAGATCCAAAAAAAAGTCAAAAAATAATGGTCTGATCCAGGATCGAACTGGAGATCTCCGCTGATTCTCATCCGCAAACCCACAAGTATCCAAGGGGTTTAAGTGCACGTATGCCCAAAATCGGAAGTTGAGAGGCGACGTCTTACCACTAGACCATCAGACCTTTGGAATTGAAGGGTACCCGCTTGAAGTGATACATATAGTGTTCACCCTGGACGCTTATGGAGGGGGTGCCTGGAACCTGAGGAATCAGCCCCCCTTCTCAAGGCAAGCGGAAGCTCAGCAGTAGGCTTCCGCCTGCTTCTGAAGGGAGCTTATTCCTGAGCTTAGTCGGCGGTGCCCAACGGCAGCCCCCGGCGGCCTGAGACGGGCGGCTCTATATCCGTTGGGTGAACAGTCTATTTGTTCCAGGGAGCTATACAATACACGAACTACAGCGCCCGTTTTATAGACGGTCTACACAAAGCTTTTGAATTACCTGATCCGCGCCCTATTCTATGTTCTATTATGATACTCATTCGTCTAAAGACAACCATTCTAGAATCCCCCTTTGTGACCCAAATCTCATTATCTATACGTCTGCCCTCTCCTTCTCCTCAATATGGAGCATTGCACCTGCTTCTTTTAACAATGCTGCATTCTGCACCCTACCCGCCTTATCCGCCAGCCCAAGAGGCGTATTTCCCGCTGCGTTCCTCTCATGTACGCTCGCTCCTCTTCGCAACAGCTCTCTCACGACCTCTACTTCGCCACTGACAGCAGCAAGGTGCAGTGCAGTATTCTCTGCATAATCCCTCGCAAGCAACAGCATATGCGACTCCGTATCTAGCATCGACTTGATCTTATCAAGCTCACCAGCAGCGATCGCGTATCCCAATTCAGTGAACCTGACTTGCTCGCTCGATAGTGAGGCACCAAGATCGAGCAATGGAAGATGTGCGAACTGGTGGTTGGATGGGAGCGCCGTCATCTCCCCACGCAGCGGAATGGACATCTGGCGCACAATTTCCGCATACGAGAGCCCTGGCAGTGCGAGGAGGAAGAAGAGCTTCGTCAGTGCTGCCTCGGTGGTCAAGTCGTGCCCAAAGACGACACCAGCGTTACCCAAGATGGTGGCAGGTTCGTAGAGGGGCGACACTGTACCAGAGCGACACTGCGAGACACTAACTATGACAATACCACGCCCTATAGCTGCCTTGATGACGTCGATAAAGGCACCATCAGGCCCCGAGGGCGCGTTGCCTGCACCAAATGTCTCGAGAATCAGGCCGTGCAGGCCAGGGACTTTCAGGACAGAGTCGAGCAGCGCCGGGGTGATACCGGGGAAAATGCGCAGACAGGCCACGTGAGCGGTGTCAAGGGCGAATTGGACGTTGAAGCGCTCCAAAGCTGTAGCGCGGTGAATGAGCGACCAGTTCACATCGATTCCGATGCCAGTGACGCGGGCGAGGGCCTCGCAGTTAGGGGAACCAAAGGCATCGAATGCGGTGGCGGAGATCTTGGTCGTGCGGTTGCCACGGTAGAGAGTGCGGTGGAAGAAGAGGCAAACTTCGGGGATGAGAAAGGTGCCTGCGATGATGAGGGAGCCGAGAAGATTGTCAACAGCGTCGGATTGGAGAGCGAAGATTGAGGCTTGCGAGCCGGTTAGGATGACGGGTTTGCCGAGCGCCGTCATCATGAATGAGAGTGCGGAGGCGGTGTAGGCAAGACTGTCGGTCCCGTGAAGGACCACGAAGCCGTCATAGAGCGCATAGTTTCTTTTTATACAAGAGGCAATCTGAGTCCAGCCTGCGGAGGAGATAGATGAGGAGTCAAGAAGCACGGGGAATTCATAGAGTGCGTAGCGGACGTGGCGGGAGTACTTTGAGATTGGAGTGCGTAGGGATGGGTGATGCTCGGTGGTTTTATCATCGACATTTACTGGTAATGGTTCTGCGGGGTGTTAGATAGGTGCTTTAAGCAGACCATAGATATGAAGAAACAGTGCAAGATCATAGGGGATTGGATTGAAGCTTGAGTAAATGGAAGTCAAAACTGCTGTTCAATCGCCTTTCAAGACGGCACATTAGGCTTGCACTGGCAAGTGTAAGCATCTTTGAAGCCCAAACTGTAGATTTCATCCGCCCTGCAAGCAAGACTTCAACTTTGTTCTGGCCATTCTCAAGCTCTCTATCACTCGCCCCTATTGTCTATTTCTCTTGGCTTGCATTCGCTAAATATGAACTGAATGAAAAGTTAAGCGTACCGCATATGCTCCCATCATTAAAGCTTGGCCTTGGCCTCATCGCCTCATCCATAAATCCAGTTGCTGGAATTAAGCCCTGCGGACTCTCTTTCATACATATCGTTCCTCCAGTCATAATAATCAGCACCCTGCTCTCTGGGTGCTGTATGGCAGCCATGGTGCTGTTCTGATTTTGGTGGGGTTGATCTGGCGTCACGCTTGGGGCGAACATCTTGACTGTGGAATGGCGACGTGAATGTTCAATGGGTTGAGGCAATCAATTATACTCCATCAGCATTCTTTTAATATCTCCTGTATCGGACGGATTCCGGCCTCCAGACGTTGAAATCTGCGCTGACCTTCCCAATCAAGCCCCGCCTTACCCCGCCACCCGCGAAATTCAACGGCAACCACGTGCCCCACAACGATGACTTGAGGGATATTTACGTAAACGATTCTAGAACCCTTCGTTATTACCAAGATCGACAATTAAAATGTGGGCGATATAGCGACGACGATAAATAAATGTTCGTGTGTCAGCATGATCATTTTGGAAGATGGGTGGTGTGGTATTTTTGTTGAGACGTTATATACCAGACGTCATTTGCGGCCAAAAAAATTAAAAAAAGCTGTAGTATGATAATTATTAGAGCCTTGAGTAACTGAGAGCCATTATTATTATAGCAACAGCTGCAATGAATACTCACAGCAGGTACAGAGCCTGGATTATATTTATAATCTGTTAGTAACTGTTATACGTAGTGATCCCATTTGGATTTTAGTCGGTGCAAGGACGTTGACAGCACTTATGCCCGTTAAAATTAATTCCAGTAATCAAGAGTCACTGCAATATTTATAGTAACTGTAAACACTTAGAGAGCAGCAATATGGAATGAGAGCTACGCATGGCTTCTTAGCAACTGTTATGTACAGTGACTCATTTTCAGTCATTTCGGCGGCAAGGGTGTCGAAGACAGAGGCTCCCTTTCGAGAATTAATATAGACAGTATAAATCATAATTTTAAAGACAGTAACTGTCCGTACATCATAGCTACATAAAGTTTTAAGTTCTGCGAGGGGTAAACCCTATGTGTTGAGACGTAGGGATACAATCGGCACCGTTGAATATTTGCCGCCTTGCCCGCCCTCGATTATCACAACGGCGAGCTTAAGCAGAGCACTCCGCCTTTCTCTGATCAAAGACCTCCAAAGCAGCTTCTGCAGCCTTGCACCCAGATAGGCACATAGCGCCAAATGTAGGTCCCATGCGGTTCGATCCGTCAATCTCGGACAGCTCCATTCCTCCGACAATGAGTCCAGGAACGATCTCCCGAGTGCCCTTGACAATGGCATCCTCAGCGGTGTTCATGTCCAGGCCACGCATGCCGTTAAGCTTCTCGAGCTGGCCCATAGACACGAGGCGCTTGACACAGAAAGCTCCGAATGGTCCGTCGTGGCCGGTAGTGGATATGATGATAGGAGCGTTGATGGTGTTGGGGTCCATGCAGGACTGGTCATCGTGGTGCATGGTCACAAGAGTCCAGTTGGTAACAACACCAGCAATTTGGACGGCCTTAGGGTCGGCGGGGTCGTTGGCATTGCGGGTCATAAGATCCTCGACGCAAGTTGCGTTGAAGAGCTTAATGTTGGGGAATTGAAGGACCTTGGAGAGGAGAGTGGAGGTGAACAATGCCTGTAAATAAATATTAGTAAATGGCCAGATGAACCATAAAAGAGTGACGTACGGCGTGCTTTACAACGACAAAGTCTCCTTCATCCTCAAACTCAACGCCGAGGTCGGTGAGGAAAGCATCAGCAGGCTTGCGCATAACCATGGCCGAGAAGAGCTGGCCTCCCAGCCAAGCACCACCACCTGGCGAGACGGAAGCCTCAATGATGGCAATCTTCAAGTCTGGGCGGGCCTTGCCGAGCATGTAAGCAGCGCTGAGGCCGCAAGATCCAGCGCCGACAATGACAATGTCGGACTCGGCGTAGGTATCCAAGTCCTTGAAGTAGCGGCGGGTCATGGCACGCGAGACCTGAGACTCGCGGATTGGGGCGAACGTGAAGTCCGATTCCCACTTGCCGGCCATTTCGTCAAGGGTCTTGGAGTTGGATGAGCGAAGAGGAATGCTGTTCACATTCGGCTTCTGGAAAGTCCTCACGGGGGACACTGGCTCAGTAACCATTGCTGATGGAGGAGACATGATGAATCACGAGCTATGGGGGATTAGCACCATTTTTGGAAGGGGGAGGAAGGCATGATCCTTTCGCTGGTATTATCCAGATCAAGTTCATATAACCGTATAATCTCAGAACGAACTCCGCATACCTCCAGGAACTATCATATCTCCTACAGCTGTAGGAGGTGGATAATAGTCTGTGAAGGCGCTAGAGAACGGACACCGGTTCATGCTCAGAGTTCTACTCTGTATGTGCTACCTTGATAATCTCGGGATAACGCCATGCTAGCAGATGGCATGACTTCCATCACGTTGATGGTAAGTACTTGGTTTCTGAAGAAATATCCTAGACCTGTGAGTTAGCATTCGTTAGGATGTTGGTAATACATCCGGAGTTACTTTGAGTATTTTAAGTTGCTTGAGAGACGGATAGAATATCTTGAGGCGATTGATGTAATGTTGATGAGACAGAAAGAAGAAGAGGTGGGCTTCGACGAAGAGTAAATAGTAGGAGGAAGCCGATAGCGGGGTAGGTTATGACTGATGTAATATGGGTGCAGCTCGGAAAGGAGCGGATGAACCGCTCATCCCTCATACCCACCCCCACTACCCCTCCACAAGATAAACAAAATATTATATAACATCCAATAAAACGAAGATAAATCCAACCACAAAGGTTGTCGCCCTGTCAATTTAACCTCTCCAATAGGCCAAAGACGTTGCCAGACGCTTAGTCACAGAGTTCCCCCCACTATGCTCTCAACGGAATCGGAGTTGCGTTAATTGAATTGGGCAAAAAATATCAATTCAAGGAGATTGGAGATTTAGAGTGGACAGGATTGAAGCCATACCGCCATTGGCACATCGGTCTCACACAAATCGGGGAAGGAAAACGATGCGAAGAAAATATATACAATATATTAAATAGATAATATGCGATATCCAAGCCCCCATCCATCCAAGCTCCCAGAAATCGTATCAAAGATAATCCCAGATCCCTGCAAAAAACGAATCTAGCCTCTCCAATATGCAAAATACTTTGTACAGCGATACTCCTCTTCCGTGTGCAAAACGCCAAAACGTCATACGGTCCCATACCAACTCCGGGCGTATGTATACTAAACTCCTCGCGGCAAACTTTGGACGAAATCCTCCCATGTAGCAGATTCCGGGTATTAGACGCTCATCCTCTTTCTAATCGGCCTTATAGTCCCGTGTTCTGGGCGGGATGGCTGTGGAACATGTGTGTTGCTCCTTGTAACAGGTTCAGCCATACTTGCTACATCCCCTCTCCCACCATCCCCTCCACCC
>JPJR01000786.1:0-11007 GCA_000750675.1 Pseudogymnoascus sp. VKM F-3808 | reverse complement strand
CCCCAGAGAGCTCGGCGCGTTGGCCGGGTTTCCACCGGGGTGGTATTGGTACTTGAAGTCGCCCTTGTTGTCGGACGGGGCAGGCTGCTCCCACGGCTTGCTGTTGGGGGAGGTAGTGATGTGGGCCTCAGAGGTTCCAGAGGTTGGGTTGGCGCCTAAACAATCCCCGCGTTAGCCCAATCCTTCCTATCCCCTCGTCCATCTCCGAAGTTCAATTCGTGCCGGTGGCAGGAAGGCTTACCTAGGTAGTAACCGGCACCGCCGACGGCGGCGCAGACAGTGGCCATCAGGAGCTAAATAAACACACACGTCAGCTTCTCCTCTACTCAATTGACAACCCCCAGCTCGCCTAGGCCAAACAACCCCCTCGTCGGGACCCCAACAAGCTCGCAACACGAAAGGGAAGCACGAACATAAAGCTCCGGGTCCTTCTTAGCGCCCTTGCTGAGCGTGCCCTCCGACTTCGACGCCATCCTGGCGGCGGTCGCGAATCCGCGGGCGAATGGTGCAGACATTTTGTGCTGTAGAGGACGGTGGTAGGGGTCGGTGGGGTGGAGTAATTGGTTGCGATGTGTGTATGTCGTTTTGAAGTTATTCCGTATTTCCTGGCCCGCTTGTCGGCAAAAGTTGGGATGCGGTCACGGATCACGTGATGGTGTGGTGATTGGAGGATGCTGATTGGGTCGGGAGGATGGCACGTCATGCCGTGGTGCTGGATTGGGGACGTATCTCCTCGGGGGGTTGTTGGGATGAGTAAGATGGTGTTTACGAACGACTGTACTCCTGGGAACTTGGTGGGATTTAATAATTAAGGTTTATTCTATAATTTGTCTCTAGCAGGCGAATTTATGCTTAGTCGTCGTAGTTTCGTGTTACGGGGGTGGGTGGTGGTGCGATTAAATTTGGTCGAAATATGAGAAATAAAACGATCCCTAAATATTAAACATGCCACCACATTCAGAACCAAACGATCTACGGGCTTCATTATTTTGTATTATATTTTATTTAAGAATTGTATCATATAACCGGCAGCATATCAACAATCTATACTCTCAATTTCGGTCTTTTTATTGTGTGGGATAGTGTCGATGACAACGTGCCGGCACCATGGAGAATAGCGCGTCGGAGCACCAGGTTTGAATCCGAGATATCCCACAAATATCAAGCAAGTATATCAAGTATCTAACCGTTATTCAATAGATTCAAAGCTATAGAAGGCGAGCTTGGACAGCCCAGAAACTTAGTTGGTGTCATTATTCGAACTTTCTTTGAAAGGAGCCCGGCCAAAGTGTGCATTTACAAAATCAAAATCATTGTCTCATCTGACAACATACGAGGGAAAAGTCAAGGGTATACCAAGGGCAAATTCTCTGTTCAACAGAGGTATAATTTGTGCCATTCCTGGGAGGATAAATCCAGGATTGTGAAAATACAAATTCACCAAAACCTGACGCGATATATTGAGTACATGCTCTGGCCCAGAAAGAGGCCTTTTAGGCAAGATGAGTGTGGGCAAACTCGTACTTGCTTATATCATGCATGTTCCTATTCGCTAGAGACACCATGTTGTTTACCACACGGGTGATCCCATTCACAGGGAACGAGATGAGCCGTCCCAGCCTTCCTCTCCTGAGAAGCTACACATCACACCTGTGAACTTCATATCAACCACAGAGCATTCTCTCAAGCTTCACTTCACTGCTTATACACATTCTGCAAGCCATCAACTACTTGTTGTCTACCATCAGGTTTGCAAACAGAAGTGGTGTCTGCTACAGGGGTTCGCGGCCTAGGACGAGGCTGATATAATACACGGCCCAGCTTATCGGGGATAACCAAACAAAACCCCCAACACCTCCCTTCTCCACGACCCGCGCCCACCTCCAGACAACCTCCCTCCTCGTCTGACCCTGAGGCACCGCGTTCACACCCACGAACAATTTACGCGTCTTGCTCTCTCTCTTTCATTCCCTCTTGCTCGCCATTGCATTGCATGATATAACCCATCCCTTCTACCCAGCATGGCCGCAACCCTGGCCTCCATGGTCAATACCGCGACGCGTTGCGACACCCCCGAGTCAACCCTCAGCCACATCACCGCCGAAGCCGCCTCCTCCAACGCGCAATCCTCGTCCTCGACGCCTCCAACCAGCATCGCCGACTCGACGAGCGTGTCGTCTCCTGCCTCCAAGCATGATGGCCCGCTGCTCTCGATCTTCGATGCGCACATCGACGAAGACGAGTACCCCATTGATGAAGATGATGAAGAAGGAGAAATACAGCTCGACGCCAGTGGCCGCCCGAGACGGGCTAGGAAGACCACCGTGAAGGCGGCGGATTGGGCGGAGAGCGTCACGTCGTCGGCGAAGAAGGCGCGCAGTGAGAGGGGAGGATCTGTGACGCGTCGCCGTACGGTTTCTGGCGAGACGTTGGTTGCCTCGCGTGAAAATGGAATTGATTTCTCTACGCAGACGAATGCGGAAGAAACACGCGAACTGGCGGACGATGGCGCTGAGGTGCAATTGCCACCCAGGAAGCTGCAGAAGGCCCGTAGCGCGATGAGCCTCGGGGCGGAGAGCAGTTTAAGCAAGAAGAAGAGCGCTGCGAAGGAGGAGGCGGGGAGACGAAAGTCTGCGCGCTTTACGAATGAACCGACTGAAAGTCTCGCCGCGAAGTTGAGCGTGCTGGGCAAGAGAGGCCGCGACGCAATTGACGAGGCCTCGTTCAAGATCAAGCGCGAGCTGAGGAGGTTGGCTGATACCAATGAGTTTGCGAAGATCGAGACGAAGCCCGTTGTACACGAGGTGTGGAGCTGTGGGAAGCTTGTTACTGGCAATGAGCCACCTAAGAAGGAGAAGAAAAAGGCCGAGGAACCTGTTATTGTAAACCAGGTCTGGAGCCGCGGAAAGCTCATCACAGTGCCGCCCAAGGAGAAGGCTGCAGATGAACCAATTGTCATCCACGAAATCTGGAGCCGCGGCAAACTCGTCACCGGCAATGAACCACCTAAGAAAAAGGCCAAGGTCGAAGCCAAAGAGCCCGAACCCGAGCCCGTCGAGGAGAAGCCTAAGGTCAAGAAGGTGAAGAAGTGGCTCAACAGAGGACTCTACGCCGGCCAAGAAGCTATTGTAGACCTTTCACACAGCTACACCGCCAAGGAGAGGAAGGCAATGGCAAAAGCCAACGCTGAAGTCAAGAGACGCAGCATCCTCCCCCTCCCCCTCTGGGCAGGCCAACGCCTCCTCCTCAACGGCCGCGACTTCAAGCTCCCATTTGACGTGTGCTCCCCTCTTCCACCAGGACAGCCAAAGCCAGATGAGTGGAGGAAGACTACCAAGAGTAAGCCCCCATCCCCTCCCCAAACTTAACTAAACTAGACTAACACCCCCACCTTAGACCGCTTCATCGGCGACGCCGCCGCTCTCTGGAAGAAAACCAAACACTTCAGCGACTCCGACTCCCGCTGCATCTGCTCCCCCTCCACGGGCTGCGGTGAGGACTGCTACAACCGCATGATGCTCTACGAGTGCGACGACGGCAACTGCCCCCTCGGCGCGGAACTGTGCGGTAACCGCGCCTTCGCTGATCTCCACGAGCGTCGCGCAAAGGGCGGGAAATACCGCGTCGGCGTTGAGGTGATCAAGACGGAGGATCGCGGGTATGGGGTTAGGGCCAATAGGTGTTTTCAGGAGGGACAGATTATTGTGGAGTATACGGGGGAGATTATTACGGAGCCAGAGTGTCAGAGGAGGATGAGGGAGGATTATAAGAATAACGAGGTAAGCCGCAGCACCCTATCAGTTTCAAGTATATATCTGGGATGGGTCGCAAGCTAACATACGACAGTGCTACTACCTCATGCTCTTCGACCAAAACATGATCATCGACGCCACCCGCGGCTCCATCGCCCGCTTCGTCAACCACAGCTGCGAACCCAACTGCGAGATGGTAAAATGGATTGTAGGCGGGAAACCGCACATGGCTCTCTTCGCTGGCAAGAACCCCATCATGACGGGCGAGGAACTCACGTACGATTATAAATTCGATCCCTTCTCTAGCCGCAATGTGCAGGAGTGCCGATGTGGCGCTGAGAGCTGTAGGGGTGTGCTGGGACCGAGGCCGAAGGAGAAAGCGGGGAAGATTGCGGAGGGGGTTAAGGCGGTGAAGGGGGCGGTGAAGAAGGGGAAGAGGAAGTTGAAGGAGTTGATGGGTGGGGAGGGGGAGGAGAAGGTGGTTAAGAAGAGGAAGGTGCTGGTGCCGGTGGGTAAGTCGAAGGGGAAGGCGCAGAAGAAATCAGAGAAGGCGGCTGCGAAGGCGAAGAAGGTGGCGAAGAAGATGGGGAAGGCTGCTGCTAAGCGTGATGCTGCTGCTTCTCCTGCCAGCACCCCGAAGAAGAAGGCGGCGAAAGCAGCCAAATCTCCAAAGGTCAAAGGGCTTAGACAGTCGAAGCTGTCGTTTGGGAATGAGCGTCTTGCTGTTGTTGCTGATGCGAGCCCGAAAGCTAAGAAGGAGGCGCCGGTGAAGGCGAAGAAGAGTGGGGTGGTGGTGGTGAAGAGGAGGGGGACGAAGGTGGTTATGAAGAAGGGTGTTAAGACTGCGACGAAGAAAGCTGCTACGACGAAGAAAGTGACGCCAAAGAAGGCAGCTGCTGCGATTATGGATGCAGCAGCGCACTGAAAGCTTATCACTGGCATCATTTTTCATTTTGTGTTTTCAACATCAACAACGCACATGCACACAGTTGGTCATCAGGTTCAACATTAGCCCTGGAGTTTTCGGAGTCTACGCCCTTTCTTTCGCCGTTCTGCTTTTATCAGTTTTATCGTTCGTCGATCGTGGTGGTGGAGGTCTAATTGTTTTGAGGGGGTTGGTTGTGTGGTTGGTGGGGTGGGTGGAGGTGTGCTTTTACGCGTTGAACTTTTAAGGATTGAGGGAAGGTGGTGACGGAAGGGGAAGGAAGTGAAGGGGTAGGGAGGGTGTGATACATAGATATGAATGGTTGGGCGTGTAAGATAGTCATTAAGGAACCGGAACGAGCAGCTGGGGGGATCACTAGAAAACAGGCGCTAGGGAAATGCGAGATATGTGTGTTTTTTTTGCTGCTGCTGGGTTATAAATGCAGCGTTTTGTAAGAATCCGTGATATGGTGAGATGTGTGTGTCTGTAGGGTAAGGAAGGGTAAGACGTCTGTGTGTGTCTGTGTGTGTCTTGTGTGTAGTCTCGTGGTGGTGATGCAGGTGAGAGTGCCATGTTATGCGGCATGATGTGTACCCGAATCACTGTAACCCCTATTCTTCGCGTCGCTGTGCAGTCGTAGTGCATACATACAGCTGTGCTGGGTTTGTCACATTGACTCTGTCCTGTACAGTAGTACCCTCGGATGCACACTCCTGCATGCCGTTCGAATTATCGTCAATTCGTCAATGCTCGACTTGTACTGCAACTGCCTATACGTATGCTCACTGGCCACACCTGACATCATACTACTCATGCACGCGTATTTTCGTGTTTGAGCCTTAAGCGTGTGAGCGTGTCGTTGGAAATGCTACCCGCTCGGGCCCCTTTAATTGATGGGCGGCCAATCAGAATATTCGCTTGGGGGGATTTTTTGGTTTTGTGTGATGAGGGATCGGGGGATGGATGGTAGGGTGGGATTTTACGGGCAAGGGAGGGAGTTGGGAGTGGACGATGGTAGGGTAGGGGTGTGGGAATGGAGGAAAGATGGGATGAAAGACGGGGGATGGGCTGATTTTATGGAGGTATTTATGGTACTGTATTTGAATCGTGGTATAGAGTATAAGAGAGTGTAAGATATAAACATTTTATTTATATTTATTAACTGTACTGTGTGTATGTGACATGTATATTCTTCATCTATTAACAACGCATGAACAGGCGTAGATCTGTCAATTCGTAGCATTAAATACAGTACAGTACGTGTATTACTATAGTATACATTAAATGCAGTCACCGTCACCCCCCAGCGTTAATTTGCTTCATCACAGGCCATTTACAGCACATCACAGCACCATTTTAGCGCATCCCAGTACATTTTAGCGTATTTTAGTGCATCATCCCTTCATATTTTAGTGGGTTTAGCTACTCTAATCCTCGCTAATTGGGCCCTTACGCACTATCTTCGACTGTCTCTGACTGTCTAATGCAACTATTCCCTGCTAATCTCAATTATATCCTTGTACTTTATGTATCTTTTGTCACCCAAGTAGCTTAGCATCACACCCTTTTCCAACCCTTTTTTCTACTTTCCCCTACTAACGAGGCTTTGTACCCTTGTACCATCCACCCCCTTGACATTTTGGGAGAGGTAGCTTGTCGCTTTCCCTTCTCTTCCACTCCCTTGACTGACGAGAGACAAGATTCAGAGACAAAGAAGGAGGAGACACACATCACTTCTCGACTCTCTCTCCACTGTACACTATACGCACACAACGCATCGTTCATACTTCTATTACCAAGGAGACTCCTTTTCTTTTTACAAAAGCACTCCTCTTAATACCCGCGACAGCTACTATTCTAATCGCATTCTTCGCTTCATACTATTGTCATAACAAACCATCGCCATTTCTAATACCCAACACCAGCGACAGCCAGCCAGCAAGACAGACACAGCGACAACGAGCATCTCAGACACCCTTCCCATACGCCCGTTACCATCGAGGACCACATCTGCCCTCCAATCCACGCGCACCAACCCGTCCACCTCGAACCATCCATCGCGCCGGGCATACCATGATCTAAACAACCTCCTCACACCCAGCTGCCCGCACAGCACCCCGCGCAACACCTCTCGAGCTCCTCAATAATCCTCACACACCCAAGACATCCCTCACCATGTCCTCACCACCCCACGACCCCCCTCCCCCCGCGGGACCACCCTCCATAATCTCCTCCCGCATGACCGACATCGCCTCCGACGACGGTGCCTCCCACGCAACCCCCGCGAACCGCACCTCCACAAACCGCCAATCCGTACAGTCCTCCCGCCCCGGCACCGGCAGCGCCTCCGCACGCAGCCCATGGTCCGCCTCGCCGCCCTCGCGGCGCGGTCCCACCGCCTCGATCTCCAGACCCAGCGGCACCCCATCGCCGCGCCCTCCGAGCTCAACGAGCCGCACGCACGTCCCCTCGCTCACTTCTCATGCGTTCTTCAGACCGATGAGCTCGCAGCGGTTGCAGGCCCAGCGAGGGGGGCCGAGGACGCCGAACTCGAATCATAGAGGGAGTGGGGATTTCGGAGACGCGGATGCGCCGCCTGTGCCGAGCATTGCGTCGGGATACACGGGGCAGCAGCCGCCGCTGAGTAGTAGGGATGATAGCGGACCGCCGCCGCCGTCGAGGGGGACTGAGATGAGCGTCCCGGAGTATCTGCAGACAACTGCGAATACGAGCCCGACGCATGGGCATTATCAGACTACGAGTATGAGCTCGTCGGTGAGGCCGCTGCAGGTTAATAATAACAGCGGTCCGGGAAATCCGAATGGGTTGACTGTTAACACTGGCCTCACCACCTTCCGCAACCAAGGTCTCCCCACGCCTTCGAAATCACCGCACTCGTTCCGCTCGTCCTTCCTCCTGCCATCGAGGGGAGGAGACCTAGTCCCCCATTCCCCGAACCGCAGTAACCACGGCCACGAAAAACTCTCCTCTGGCGCCACATCACCCGGAAAAGCAGTTGATGCCTATCCAATCTAATTTGTATGTCTAATAGGTATCTATCCCCAATACCCGGTTATTTCTATTGGTGAACTCCAAACTGTAGATCTTAGTTCTCAAAGATGCCAGGGAATAACCACTCTACATTCTTCACGGCCTCTGCCCCTCTACCCTCAGGCTTTGTGATAAACTTCACTGCCGGCGTGGTCATGCCAACCCCAGCCCCGGCGCCGCCGGCGCGTCCGGCAAAGGCGAGAAAGGCGGAGTAAAGAATTACACCCACTTCCCCGGCAACACCCGCTTCTTCCTCGGGGGCCGCTTCCAAAACGCCCGCGACCGCCCCGTCAACATCGCCACAGGGATCCTGGTCATCGTCCCCGCGATCCTATTTTTCGTCTTCCAAGCTTCTTGGCTTTGGCATCGCGTCAGTCCTGCTGTGCCGGTGGTGTTCGCGTATGTGGCGTTCATCTGTTTCTCCTCGTTCGTGCACGCGTCGCTTTCCGACCCGGGGATTCTGCCGCGGAACTTACATCGCTTTCCGCCCCCGCCACAGGGAGAGGATCCGCTTACCCTCGCGCCGCCGACGACGGCGTGGTTGATTGTGAAATCGCATCTTCCGGCTAGTACGGCTATGGAGGTGCCGGTGAAGTACTGCAAGACGTGTCATATTTGGCGGCCGCCGCGCGGACATCATTGCAGGATCTGTGATAATTGTGTGGAGACGCATGATCATCATTGTGTGTGGTTGAATAATTGTGTGGGGAGGAGGAATTATAGGTATTTCTTTACGTTTGTGGCGGGGGGGACTGCTATGGCTGTTTACTGTATTGTGACGAGTGTTATCCAGCTGTCTACTGTGGGAAGGGATATGGGGAAGGGCTTTGGCGATGCGATTCCGAGAGAGAGGGGCGTGTTTGCACTGCTGATTTATGCAGCTCTCGCACTGCCTTATCCCGCGGCATTGCTGTTTTACCACATCTTTTTGTCTGGACGCGGAGAGACGACACGCGAATTACTCAATGGTCGCAAATTCAAGAGGGGGGAACGACACCGTCCGTTTACGTTGGGGAGTGTGTGGAAGAATTGGGTTGCTGTTATGGGGAGGCCCAGGGGAGGGGGGTATATGGGGTTTAAGCGGGTGGGAGATCAGAAGATGGTGGGGAGGTGGGATGATAGTAATCAAGTGAGTGTGAGAGGAGGGGGGAATGGGGAGATGATGGAGATGAGAGGGATGGAGGGGAGTAGGGAGGGGGCAGTTGTGTAAAGAGGGAGAGTGTGAAACCGATTTCTTGTCTTAGAAGTTTTTTTTTTGGATGGAGAATGGGGGGAGAAGTTGATACCCTGAGTTGTGGATGAAGATGGGATGGGGCTCGACGCCAACAAGGATTTCCTTTTACGTTTTTTTACTTCTTCTGTTCTGCTTTGTACTCCTTCTGTACTTCTTTGCCCCTGTTTTGGGACTGTCATCTTTTGGATTATGGATGGGGGGTTTGGACGGATTGGATGGGGGATATTAGGGGAAAAGAGGAGGGATGTTGAAGAAGGGGATGGGGATGTTGATGGGGATGTTGTATCATACCAAGAGCGTCTTGACAGACTTGTTTTACTGTATTGTTGGATTAGGAATACCGCATAGAGGAGAAGGAGAGGTGGAGATGGAAGATATGGGAGAGGTGGTGGAAAGATAGGATAGGAGAGGTAGAAAATACGAGTTGATAAACCATATACCACAGTTGATATTGCTGTAACCTGTGCCTGATTGCCTCCATACAAACCTCCACAGTCCTTCGGCGAAGGAACAGACACTTTAAAATGTGCAAAACCCCCGCCGAAGACCGGGCTGTGCTGTGCTATGCTGCCTTTGTGCCCAGTCAACACCGTCGCCCCTTTATACTTATAAAGGAGAACACTTGAGCCAAGCGGCCCTTCTCATTGGGCGACTTTTTCATTTCTGCGCAAAAAAGTGCTATCTGCCCTGAAATCTGCATTATAGAACATTCCGTAGCCAATAAGAAGGCCTAGATTCCAGATTCTAGATGTTGGACAGGACCGTTCCCCCATTTTGCAGACGCTGTTGTTGTCAACAACACTGCTCTTTATTCTCCCCCCCTTTCACCCCTTCACAGTTACCCCGTCCTCCCCCCAAATCTGAGCAAAGCAAGTCTTCCTATTGGCGACGTAAGGTTTTTTGCGCAAAGAAGTGCTATCTGCCCAGAAATCTGCATTAAAACACCTTCCGTAGCCAATAAGAAGGCCACCTAGATTCCAGCTGCTAGAACAGACGGGGAGGGAGATTCACGCGTACAGTAGTAGTTAGAGCAGTACTATCTCACGCTTCTCTTTCTCCTCCTACCCCCCCGTGAGTGAGTAGCAGTAGGAGGAGGAGGAGAAAGAAGCAGACCTTCCTATTGGGCGACTTTCTGGTTTTGCGCAGGAAAGGGGTGCTTGGCTTGGAGGGTGCGCTGAAAACCTTACGTCGCCAATAGAAAGGGCTGGATTCCAGATGCTAGATAGGTTGTTGTTAACACCACCCTTTGTTCCCCCCACTTTTCACACATTTATGCTTACCCCCCCGCTCTTCCCCCAGCTGAGCTAAATGGGCCCTCTCATTGGCGACGTAAGTTTTTTTGCGCAAAAAAGGGGTGTCTGGTCTGAAATATGCGCAAGAAAACATACGTCGCCAATAGGAAGGCTTGGATTTTAGGGTAGAGAAGGGGGGGGGTTCACAGACAATTATAGTAGATGCATGGATGGAGCGGGGAGAGGGTTGGTATGTGTTTATATCCGTATGGACATCCCATTTTTATTCGCCGTATCTACATACACACCACTACACCTATCTCTGCACACCTCCCCTTCCTCTGTTCTCCCCTCCCCTCCTCACTCCCCTCTCCGACCCCACACCCCCAGCTCCTCACCCCTCCTCACTTCCAACCTCCCACACACGTATCGACAGAAGGTATTATATATACAAAAAACCCCACCACCCTGCAAGCACACCTACAGCCACCGATAATTTCCAACTTTCAACACGAACACACACAAAGGGGATATAAAGAGAAAAGAAAACACAAGAAACCTGTCCAGGAAAGTGCGAAGCAGTAAAAAAAAAAAAAACAAGGAAAAGTCGGACGTAGAGCCAGCACGAAGTCGCGAACATACACACAATCCCTCCACACCAGGATTAGGAGACGTAAAACCAAACAGTATCAACAGCGCGTCAACAGATCAACAGCTCAACAGACGAGAAGACGAGAGGCAATCACATCCTCCCCCCCGGAAGCGCAAAATCCGAATTCGAATCCAACACATTCCTCCCCCCCTGTCTCTGCT